>QGSO01000223.1:1363622-1435981 GCA_011037825.1 Carya cathayensis
CTTTTTTTTCAAACTATCTACAGTGTTTTAAGCGTGTTTTACGTTTGTACTTGCGTCGATTTCGAGGACGAAATCTTCTTTTTAGGAGGGGAGGATGTAACAGCCCGCTAAAATTATCAGTTTTGGATTATTTCCCGACAGCAATCACATCTCTCTTGTCTTTACCCTCATCTGGAATCACGCGTATAGTTTATCTTTTCCGTAAATCACGTATTTTGTATATAAAATATAGAACTTTATGTATATAAAATATTGACATTAATTAATTTGCATTCAATATTAGAATTTGATGCATAATTAAGTGTTCAATCTTTATTTGATAAAATAAATCACCCATTTAAACAACTTAATTATGCAATTCTAACCTTTTATCAGTGGAGGAAGGCCATAGATGGTGGCCATACGGTGGCTCACGGTGGCGGATCGGGCATTAGAAGTGAAATACGGCCTTGGAGAGTGAGGGAGAGTGAGGGCTGTACATAGCTCCTTTGAACATAAAATTTCTTGGAGAAGGTCGTGGTGATGAGAGGAACAAGGTGGTGGTGGTGAAACACCGTGGATAGCCATGTACGGTGGTGCAACCGTATGTGTGTAAGTGGAGACCCATTGGAGAAAGGGAGAGATTTGAGGAAAAGAAAGACATGGGGAGGAAGCCCATGACATGGTGAATCCGTTGGTGGTGCTTGGTGGCTGTTTCAGCCGTGTATGGTGGCTCAAAGAGGAGAAAATGGGTGTAAAACCCATTTTCTTGGAGGGAGAAAGAGAGAGAGGTGGCTGCCGATATAGCTCACCATCGGTGAGGTAGTGGTTGCCTGTAAGGGAGGATCATGCCAGAGGTGGAGGTGGGGCATGGTGGCTAGAGGTGACGCTAGTTGGAAGGCTTCAAGCTCACACACGGTGTAGAGGAACAAAGCACGGGCTGGACGTGCATGAGAGAAAGAGAGAGGAAAGAGAAGAGAGAAAAAGAAGAAAGGAAAAAGTGAAGGGAAAAGGGTAGGGGCCTGGGTATTTAATCTCAGTCCTTCGCTTCGGGATCCTCAAAACGATCTAACAATGAGTTTAAACACTAATTTGAAAACGCGTAAGTGTTTTATTAAAATAAAACACTGAGAGAAATTAAGATAGAATATTATTTTATAAACTAAAATTTATAAAATAATATTCCTTCATCATTATTTAAAATGATAAAGTATCATTAATTATTCAAAGAGAATAAAACCATTTAAATTAAATTAGAGTTTTCAGATTAAAGTTAAACATCTTAATATTTTAAAACAACTAAAATATTTAATATAAATAATTATCCACAATTATAATATTTTCACAGCTCATTAAAATATTATAATTGTGTTACTTTAAAAGCAAGCTTATCTAATAATACTAGAAATATCTTCTATAGATATTTCCATAACATTTAAAATATTCATAAGTTTTAAAATATTTATCTTACTTTGAAATCCGTTGGATAGCTTTCGAAACACACCATTAAGGTACAACACTTAGGATAAGACTCAATACGTAGATCGAAACTCGGCACATTGACCGAAGTTTGACATGTAGATCGAGGCTCATAAATAAAGAAGAAGAAAGAAGGAGCGGATATTACAGGGTGAGCTGAAAAAGACCTCCATCATGCTATAATTGGCTGACAGATCAGTTAAAGTGCCAAGGGGTATAGTTGAAGATGTGCTAGTCCAGTGGACAAATTTTATTACCCAGTGGATTTTGTAGTTCTTGACATGCAACAGCCAGTCTCCAGGATTCACCATGCGCATGTCATCCTTGGACGCCCATTACTTGCTACTTCCAATGCACTTATCAATTGTAGAAGTTGAGTACTGAAGCTCACTTTCGAGAATATGACATTGGAGATGAATTTGTTCAATGCTTACAAAAGATGCCTAGTGGATGCGACAATTCAGATGTGCATGCTGTTGATATGTGTATGATTTTGACGTTTCAGAGTTGTTCTCAGTATTTGATTCCGAGAGTGCATCTAAGGATGGCTTTCCTAAGCAGTATGAGGTTCTTGTTGAGACAATTCCTACATCATTAAAGTTGACAAGATTAGATGGGCAATTGACAGAGACAACTGGGTCTCTTCAGTTATCAGATGTGAGTTACACAAGTAATTAGCATAGGCCAGTCTTTGAAACTCTTGATTTACCAAGAGCCATGAAGTCATCAGAAGAAGAAATCCCAATACTAGAGTTGAAGCCACTACCTGAGAACTTGAAGTATGTTTTTCTAGGCCCAATTGAGGATACATTTATGGTAGTCATTTCTTCTTAGCTCACTTTGAATCATGAAGCAGAATTATTAACAATGCTGAGACATCATCGAGAATCGATAGGCTGGACTGTTGCAGATATCAAATGTATTGACCCTTCAATTTGTACTCATAACATTTTTTTGGAAGGAGATGCGAGACCAATTCGTGATGTACAGCGGAGGTTGAATCCTACCATGAAGGAGGTGGTGAAGAATGAAGTGCTGAAATTATTAGCTGTGGGCATCATCTATCCTATCTCCGACAGTAAGTGGGTAAGTCCGACATAGGTAATACAAAAAAAATCTGGATTAACTGTTATTAAAAATACTAATGGTGAGTTGATCCCAACTAAGAAGGTAACGGGCTGAGAATGTGTATTGACTACCGAAAGTTGAATTCGGTTAGTCGAAAAGATCACTTCCCATTACCTTTTCTAGATAAGATTTTAGAAAAAGTAGCGGGTAATGTTTTTTATTGTTCTTGGATGGCTTCTTTGGTTATTATCAAATTTCCATAGCACCAGAGGATCAAGAGAAGACCACCTTCACTGCTTTTAGAAGAATACCATTTGGTTTATGTAATGCACTTGCTACTTTTCAGTACTGTATGATAAGCATTTTTTTTAATTAGGGGTGGGCTCCGACTCTGACGGAGTCGGAATGGTCAACTCTGACCTCCAACTCCAACAGGAGTTGGAGGAAAATTTTTACTCCGAGCGAAGTTGGAGTCGAACTCCGACTCCGTTCAGAGTTCAGAACTCCGATCGGAGTATGGTTGGGCTTCGGCCCACCTCTGAAGGCCCATGCGCAATCCAAGGCCCATGCGCAATCCAAGGCCCAACCACCTAATTGACTTCCAATTTTCAAAAAAATGATGTAAAAAATAGTAAAAAAACATAAATACAAATGACATTGATTAAACAGTCATACATTACAAAACCAAAGAGTAGTAAATTAGTAATTAAACATTGACAAAGTCTTCATTCTTGAAGTTGAAGCCAATAGCCACTACCATTTGGCATTCGTTCTCATAAGCTTTTTATCTGCAAAATAATACATATGAAAATATTTTTAAAAAATATAGTATGAATTATGAAATGGTCAATAATTTTTTAAATGATTTAAAAATACTAATATAGTATCTAAATAGCATCACTACAACACATGAACACAACTCGTCATCCGCGTAACTTGTAACTCATCCACAATTATCACTCATCCGCAACTATGCTAGGGTTCACAAGTAGGTCTACAAAATCATAAAAATTAGAAGTTGAATAATTAAAACATTACAAATATTTAAATTATCATTTAAAAGCATATAAACTATAAAGTTACTTGATTCAAGCCTATAGCTCTCGGGATCAATTATATCTACTCTAATGGGTATTTCACATAGCTAGTTCTGTGTGCAAATGAGAGCCTCCACAGTTGAAGCTGACAATGAACTCTGATAAGCATCCAACACACGACCTCCAGTGCTAAATGCCGACTAAGAGGCAGCCGTAGTGATAGGAATAGCTAGCAGATCTCGAGCTATTTGGGAAAGAATAGGAAACTTGGTGGAATGAACCTTCCACCAAGTTAATAACTGAAATGCATCACTAGGTGCATCGACATCTTCCATCAAATAGCGTTCAACCTTAGACCGACACTACATAATATTCCTTGATGCACGCCTTTGATGATATCACTACACCAATGGTGATGAAATAGCTGCAGTAAAAGCAGTGTAATCACAGGAAGATGTAGAACTGGTCAGGTGTGAGGAGCTACGGCTACCACTTGCTAGAGTAGGATGACCATTATTGTTGTAGTTGCTATATAAGTCATCAATATCATTTCTCAGCTCTCTAATAAACTCTTCAGCCTTCTCTTCCCCAAGGATGTCAATAAAGAAAAATTGTATAATTTTCAACTTATATCGAGGGTTAAGGATTGCAGCCACAAGTAATAATCTATTTATCTTCACAATATCCCCCCAATATTTATCATATTTTGATTTCATCCTCATAGTCGTAGCAAATAACAATCCCTCACTGTTAGCATAACTCTATTGCAATTGTTCATGAATCCTTGAAAGCTCGTCGAAATACAAGTTCACAGTACAATATTTGGATCCAAATATCAGCATAGTTTTATCATAAAACAACTTCAAAAAATCAACAAAAGACTTCACATGATCCCAATCAACTGCATTCAGCGCACAGAGCCCCCTTCTCCCCCAAGTAGACTCCATCAAAACATACCTCAGACCCCTATCCTCGACCTCCACTCACTGGAACGCTCTTTCATACTTCTACACCACCTCCAATATCATATAAGTCAAGTTCTATCGAGTCGGAACGTCCAAGCACAACATGGTAGAGCATGGAATCTAAAGCTGTTCTGCTATCGCCTTAAACTTGCCAAGCCTTTGGGGGGAAGCCCTCACATATCTCACAATGTTGCGAACTTTGGTAATTGAATCATAAACCTCTTTCAACACCTCAAAAACAATGAGGCTGATGATATAAGCACAACATCGAACATGTATAAACTCGTGTCCACGAATGATATCATCTTTTACCATTGTATTCCTCTTGAACCACTCAATTGCAGTATCATTGGCACTGTCATTGTCAACTGTGATACAAAAGACTTTTTTAATACCCCAGTCTTGAATACAATCATCCATCATTACACCAATGGATGCACCCTTGTGATCAACAATCTCTTTAAATCCAATTATCCGTTTATGTAGCATCCACTCACTGTCAATAAAGTGGGTTGTGATACACATGAAGTCCACATTTGTATGAACGTCCATGTATCAGTGGTGAATGACACTCTCTGGCCAGTCCGACTAAACATCTCCTTCATTTCCATCTTCTCCATCACATGCCTCTTCAAACAATCTCGCATAACCGTATACCGTGAAGGCATGGGAAAACGTGGCTCAAGACAGCGCACAAATTTGTTGAAGCCTTTTTTGTCAACTATGGTAAAAGGCATCTCATCAGTAATGATCATCTCTGCAAGTAATTCCCGCAACAACTTCTTACTATATTGAGGGATTATAAGCTTCTTAACATGTGATCCGCCACCATCAGTTGCCATTTGAATTTCGTAACTGAGCTTGGTTTGATCAGTGCTACTGGCTGCCAATCCCTTCGCGATCTTATACTACTAGCAACCATTAAGATGTGCTATTAATACACTGGTGCCTTGCTTCTTCGAACGACAATCACAAAGTTGCCCACAGTGGTTGCATCTTGCCTGGGGGTTCACATGATCACCACGAATTTTAGTGAAATGTTCCCACATCCACGACCATTTTTTAGAAGGCCGTGGTGGTCGATCATGCTCAATGGGCACATCTGTCATCTCTTCCTCTTCATTAAACATATTTTCATCTTCTCCTTTTATATCTACTGGGAGTCAACTACTTGCACAGGAAGTAGCTGCTCTAGATGCTGGTCTAGATGCTGCCCTAGATAGGGCTCTAGGGGTGGAAGTACACGTCGTCGTCGGGGTAGAAGCCCCTCCGGTGTAGGAGTACTGGTATTGTCTCCACAATCTCTACTTCCACTAGCACTAGCATCCATACTATTTGAAATCAAAGAACCTGAAAAATTAAATTAAAAGCAGGAAGTTAGTTGCTAAATAAAAAAAATGTAAATACTGTAAATAAAATAAAATTAGAGCAAAACCATCACAAATTTGAGATAGTTGTGTTTCTATTTGTATGTTGGCCCTTACTTGGCAGTGAGCTAATGAAAACTTGCATGCAGCTTCTTCAGTGAGACTTTTTTTATAAATAATATATGTTAGATATTTTTTTTAAACTAATGAAAAGGCTTTTCAAGAATATTTGTCTGAAGATGAGATTGTGAATTCAAGACACATTGTCTTAGCATGTAACCTACCAATCATAAAAGGGAAGAAAAGAACTCATTGGCAATCCTGCCTATTTCAACAAGATTATAACATTGCTATGCAAAAATTTCCTTATTTTGATTTTGTTCGTCGTGCTACTATATATATTTCAAGCAATAAAGGAGATGGGTGCTTTTGATCAAAGACTCATTTGACTTATACCAAAAATGTATTCCAAACAATAATTAGGCTTATGAGTCTATGAGATATCCTAAATATTTAGATAGCACCACTTGGATCCCACACCCAGCATCTTATATGAGTAAAGAACTAATAATTAGTAACTGGTGGAATATACAAACTATACATTCTAGAAAGTCTGGACTAATTTGTGTTTTACTGAATTTGTGTTATACAAATAAAATAATAGTTTTGTTTTACTGAATTTTTTTACTTCTTTATAAAAATATTCTGGACTAATTTTTAATGATTCTTAATTATATTTTAAACTATATTTTTAATAACTGGATGATGTCATTGATGTGCATGCATGAATTTTTTAGAAATGTAATTTGGGATGTAAGAGTGGAGAAAAATAATTATTTCTTCTTGAAAGAGTGCCGAGTAGGGCTGAGCAGAAATTTGAAAATCCGACTCCGACTCCGACTCCGCTCCGGTTCCGCTCCGACTCCGACGAATCGGAGTCGGAGTCGGAGTTTTTTTTCCTCTGGAAGTCGGAGTCGGAGTCGGAGTCGGAGGTGGAGGCATCCCGACTCCAACTCCGATCCGATCCGACTCCGACATACCGACTCCGACTCCGACTCCGACTTCCCATCCGACTCCGACTCCGACTTCCACTCCAACTCCGATATTGTGCATATTTTATAAAAATATGTGTTATCAATATATTAACATCTAATAAATAATAATGTATAAACATTATAATGAATAATATAAGTTAATATAGTTAGTATAAGTTAATTTATGTTACTAATTTACTATAAGTTACTATAAGTTAATATAGTTATTAGTTCTATAACTAATAAGTTATTAGTTATTTATCAAAAAAAAAGTTAATATAGTTATTAGTTACACTATAAGTTACTAATTACTATACCGTATATAGTTAATTTACATTACTAATTTACTATAAGTTATTATAAGTTAATATAGTTACTATATAAGTTACCATACCTAGTGCCTTAATTTACATTACTAATTTACTATAAGTTACTATAGCTTATTTTATATTTTACATTACTAGTTTACTATAAGTCAATATATAATATATAGTTATATATATACTATATATATTAAGGGCTTATATAGTATATAGTTACTATAATATGTATTTTTTATGCATTAATCATATATATTTATATGTTTTATATAACTATACCTTATATAGTTAATTGATATTACTAATTTACTATAAGTTACTATATAATAATATAGTTACTATATAAGTTACTATACTTTATTTAGTTAATTTACATTACTAATTTACTATAAGTTACTATATTACTATATAAGTTACTATATAAGTTACTATAGCTTATTTTATATTTTATATTACTAATTTAATATAAGTTAATATAGACTATTGTGGGAAGGAATGAGAATGCCACATCATTAAAGGGAAAACATTGTGAGCCACAAGTTCTTGTGGCCTCTGAGATCTCTCTGTGCTGTGGATTCCTCGCATTTCTCCAAAAGATGGTGTTCTCATGTCTTCTGTCAGCATCTCCTATAAGTTGTTTTTGACATTTAATAATACTAATCTCCTATACTTGAACATCTTAATGTAGAATTAGCCAATTCTATGGCCAACATACTTCGTGAAGATGATTGACAATCTTGTTTATGATATCTTATTTCAATTTTGATTTCTTCATTTTTATAAATTTATATGGTTTCTTATTTCTTTACTATCTTTTTCTTCTTCCAATACAACAATCCACCTCATTTACTTTACTTTGGACGATGGACGATGATGCATTGATCTGTCTAAAAACACGTGATATGGAAAGCTCAAGTGGACAGCTCATAGGAGTGATAATGCTTGTCGGCCATTAAATAAAGGAAACACGTGATATGGGTATCTTGACAGCTTCTTTGCTGTCGTAACCTAACCCTACGCCCATCCATCCTTATCTTTTCAGCACTGCATTCAGCTACCCCTCCCCTTTCTTCCCTCCCCTTCCCCTGCTGCGCCGAATCTCTCTCTGCTGCGCCGAGGTTCCTCTCTCTCTCTCTCTCTCTCTTTCTCTCTCTATAATTTGTAAATCTTAACTATTTTTGCATTATTTTTGTTCATTTTCTGTATAGTTGTGGATATTAGGTTTGTTTGTGTGCTGGAATCGCTGGATAGTTGTGGATTTTATGATTGTGTAATGTATTGGATCCGTCCGTGACCCGACAAGTGTGGCTGGAGATTTGAAAAAAACGCCTGATGTTGTTGACAAACAAGATTGAAGGCTCCGAGTTTCTAAAAAAATGTCATTTTCACCGATCGGGAAAAAAAATCACATTGCTATTTCTATAAAATAAGTCTTAAAGTTCATCCAATCCGCATCAAGTTTTCTTCTTATCTCTATAACTCATCTGCATTCCTTCTACATTCTCGCTTTAAGTTTTCAATTCTTTTCTCAATGGCCAATTCTTCTAACATTCCTCTACATCCATCCATGAGGTATTTAGTACCTCAACCTCCTGTCCTTTCTGCAGCTACAATTGGTGCCATGTTGCAGCAAGAAAATAATAGTATGGCTAATAAGTCAGACTCCGTGCTACTACGACTTGGTGAGTCTCGGAACTCGCTACTCATCCTCTATTGTTGCTTTTTCCCAGCGGATTCAAGCCAAAAACCATGAGGTTGAAAAGCTTAAGGAACAAATTGTTGTACTTCAACGAATTGTTCAAGAGTCACACACAAGGGAAGGAATTCTTCGGCAGAAGAATAAAAAGTTGAAATCTCTATTGGATTCTTCATTCCGCTTGCCAGTTCCCATGGATAGGGATGACATGATATTTATGAAGAGAATGAGCGTCTCAAACATGAGGCTAAGAACCTCAAGTTTATGTAAAAGTATTTAAAAAAAAATATCTCTATGTTTTTATGAACTTTGATCTATGTTTTTATGAATTTGATCTATCTTTTAAGAACCTCTGAGATCTCTCTGTGCTGTGGATTCCTCGCATTTCTCCAAAAGATGGTGTTCTCATGTCTTCCCCTTTTTCTTCTGTCAGCATCTCTGTTTCCCTCACTCACTCCAAAAGATGGATGATGAGACATGAGTTGGTTGGATAATTTGAAATTTTGGAGGATAGATGATGATGGAATCTTGATGGGTTAAATGATGGTAGACCATGTGTTGTGTTGGCTTTGTGTTATTTTGTTTATTGTGTTGGCTTGAGGATAGTATGTGGTTGCTAGATTTGGTTATGTATTTTTGATTATGTATTTTTAATTTGTAATTTTGAATGAAATATCTTAATTTGTAATTTTGGTTATGTATTTCTAATTTGTAATTTTGAATGAATGATTTTAATCTGTAATTTTGGTTATGTAGGTTTAATATGTATCATAGTTGGAAAATTTATTGTTGCAAGTGTGAATTTAGTTTTCCTGTATCATGCATATTGAAGATTTCAATTGGTGAGAAGAAGCGAGAAATTCAGAAATATAAAAAGACAATATACTCAAAATTGGTGAAAAATGTGAAAAGAAAGAGAATGTAAATTCACAATCAAACGAATAAAAAAGTTTCTTCAATTATGGAGCGAAAAATGCAAAAGTTTTTATTTAATCATATATTCCATTACTTTAATAAACGGTGAAAGTTTGCTAATTTTTGGGTTTTTTCTTTTTTTGAATCTTTTTCTTCATTTATCACCACCACTTCCTCTGAAATTATATTATATTGAGAGGGGGCTACTATGTCGTTCAGTAAAAAATATTTTTTCATATTTTTCAATATATTTATGTATTTTTTTAAATAAAAAATATTAATTTATTTAAAATCATTTTTTTAATTATTAATTAAAAATAAATAACTTTTTTAACTGAGCGATACATACGGACAAATAACTTTTTTTCACATATAAAAGGTGGAAATAGTCATGCTATTTCGGCCATATTTTGTATTTATTTTGAGTCATTACTCATTAGGAATCTTTAATATTTAATACGAAGACTCTCTCTCTTCCAATAACGCCGCACCCCTCCCAACACATTTACTCCCATTTACTCATATTTTTAAATCCCATTTACTCCCAACACATTTTCCCTCTACTGAGTCTACTCTCTCTCTCTCTCTCTCCACATCTCTTACTGTTTGGCTTTCCCTATCTTCTTTCTCTTCTTGTTTCATCCATCTGCTTCTTCTCTCAACCACACGAATACCGATAGCAACTTTAGCCCATGTTTTTGCAATTTTTTTGGGTAGATCTTATAGATCCGAATGTGTATTCCTCAAATCTTCGACCCCCTCAGCCACCACGAAACGGCGTAGCCCTAGCCTCCGACGGCTTCTCCGGTATCTCCTCTCTCTCTCTCTCTCTCTCTCTCTCTCTCTAATAGAAATCGTTCGATTTCGTTCTTGGGTTTGAAACTTTGAAATCTATTTTAGTTGTTTTGAATCTTTGATTTCTCTTGGGTTTTGAAGCTCTGTTTTCAGGTGCCCCAGTCGGTACTCGACAGTCCCCGTCGGTCGTCGCCCCGAGTCCCCACGCCGTCGCAGATCTGGGTCATCGCACGGTGCCCACTGCCCTCCCACGGTCTCACCGACTCCGTCTCGACTCCGCTCCGACAAGTCGGAGTTGGAGCCGGAGCGGAGCATATAGCCTTCGGAGCCGGAGTCGGAGGTTGGACTCGGCCTCCGACAAAGTCGGAGTCGGAGGACCCAGATACCGATTCCGATTGCGTCGGTGCTCAGCCCTAGTGCCGAGCCCAAGACTGGCCTTTAGAACAGAAACAAACCCATAGTGATTGGCCTTTGTATGCACAACTTCTCCATATATAGGCTGTATATAGGCTATATATGGAGAAGAATGCCTTATAGCCCCACACAGGTACCCATTATCAAAGCAATGTTCATCCCTTTGTTATTCAATCACACCTCCAAGAACAAAATAAATAAATAACAAACATAAAATAGAAATGGTTTGACAGGAATGCCTTAATTTAATCTGTATTCCTTCCTAAAAGAAAACCATTGGCCATTTGGTCAGAATTCCCGAAACTGGTAACTCCATCCAGCAATAATAAATCAATAATAGCTCAATAATGTTGCCAAATTTGTAAGCAAACAGTCATTATGGCTATCATTAAAGTTTCTCTGTCTGACATATATAATTGCTCCTATAATTCATTCACTTTATCAAGAGCTAGCAAGCCATCTGTTGCAACTAACAGAATGTTTCCGTTAAATAATTCCCATAAATCCTATCAACATTTTTTCTCCCATCCCTCTACTTAAAAACTGAGTAAAACCGATTAAAATTGAAAGTCAGTGAGACAGTACCATATATTCTAAGAGTGACAAATCTAGTTTACTAATTCTATAAAACTTTTTAAGGTTTCACAAAAACACTGCGGCTAGTGACGATAATTGGCTAACTCATCCCAATTATATGCTTTCAGCTATGTAAAATAATCACTAACCAACTGTTGGTCTTGAGTTAAAGAACTGATGACCTTTTTTAATTAAAAAATTATGGGTCAATTCCCTTGTGAAAAACATTCTTGCAAGTCTTTCCATACTTCTGCGGTGAACTATGAAGAAAATGAAATCCAATTTTTTCTCAGGGACATTTCCACAAACACATTTCGTTCACTATCCAAAATCAAGAACCATGATAAAATTTATCACATATTCACAACCAGTTGCATATTCCTACAATCTACACAATCCAAAATCAATAGCCATATTCGTATATAGAATATAATTCCACAATCTCTACTAAAAGGCATAAATTTAAAACCCAAAAATTACCAGTTGATGGCAGCGTGAACTGTGAACACGGCAGGACGATTGCAACATGGTGGCTGGTTGGGCCATGAGGCGTGCGAGTATGCGACAGTACGTGCGAGAGATGAAGAGAGTGACTGAGTGAGACTATGAGAGAGGAAGAGTGGTCCAAGAGAAGAAGAAAGGGTTCAAGGGACACAAAGTTATTGGAAAGTAGCAAAACGATGTTGTTCCTATTTAAATGGAACGGCGTTGTTTAAGCTAGGATAGAGTAAAACTGTAAAATAAACACAGAGTAAAACGTCATTTTGCATCTGTGTTTATTTAAAATTAATCAGAGTTCGGAGTTCAAATTTCGGAGTCCTATTTGACTCCAACTCCGAGCTCCGATTACCTTGTCGAGCCCACTCCAATTTCTGAATCCAATTTTTGAAACTCCAACTCCGATCTAGTCGGAGGTAGGACAGAATCGAAAATTTCGGACATCTACACAGCCTTATTTCTGATATGCTTGATGACATGTGTGAAGTTTTTATGAATGATTTTTCTGTATTCGGTAAATCTTTCGATATCTGTTTAAAAAATCTTGCTGTTGTGTTGAAAAGATGTGAGGAAAATAATTTATTGTTAAATTGGGAGAAATGTCAGTTTATGGTCACTAGTGGTTTGGTACTTGGCCATTTAGTTTCTGAATGTGGAATAGAGGTTGATAGGGCTAAGATAGAATTAATATCTCAACTGCCTATTCCTAAGATAGTGAAGGATATTCATTCTTTTCTTGGTCACGCTGGTTTCTATCGGCGTTTCATTCAAGGCTTTAGTAGTATTGTAAAACCATTATGTACTTTATTGCAAAATGATACTACTTTTGTTTGGACTGATGAGTGTCAGCATGCTTTTGAGACCCTGAAGAAACACTTAACAGTTACACCTATTATGCAAACTCCGCGATGGGACTTACCGTTTGAGATTATGACTGATGCTAGTGATTTCGCTCTTGGTGCCGTTCTTGGCCAAAGAGTGGACAATAAGCCTTCGGTCATTTATTATCCAAGTCGTACTTTGAATGATACACAAAAAAGTTACACCACCACCTAGAAGGAGTTATTAGTTGTTGTGTTTGCCTTAGATAAATTTTATTCTTATATTATTGGGTCTCATGTTATCATTTTTACTAACCATTCTGCTTTTAAGTATTTGTTGGCAAAGAAAGATGCTAAACCCAGTTTGATTCGTTGGATTCTTTTGCTTCAAGAATTTGACATCACTAATTGGGATAGGAAGGGAGTCGAGAATGTGGTAGCCGATCACCTGTCACGACTGCAGCTACCTGATGTGTCTATATCCATTCCTTTATTGAATGAAGATTTTCCTGATGAGCATCTTTTTGCAGTTCCTCGTGCTCCATGGTTCGCGGATTTGTAAATTACCTTGTCACTGACCGAATGTCGGAGCATTGGACAGCTCAGGACAAGCGTAAATTCCTTGTAGAGGTACGATTTTATTACTTCGACACTCCTTATCTTTTTAAGTATTATGTTAATCAGTTGTTACGTCGATGCATTTCTGATGATGAGTTTACCTCTGTTTTTCACTTTTTCCATACTGGGGGTTGTGGAGGCCATTTTGCAGTTAAGAAAACTGTTGCCAAAATTTTGCAAAGTGGACTCTACTGGCCCACTATTTTTAAAGATGTGAAGTCTTTTTGCAAGACATGTGAGCCTTGTTAGAAATTTGAAAAAATCACAGCACATAACATGATGCCCATTTTCCTTATTCTTACACTTGAGATATTTGATTGTTTGGGGATTGACTTTATGGGACCATTCCCAAATTCATTTGGGAATTCTTATATTTTAGTTGCTATGGATTATGGTTCAAAATGGGTAGAGGCCATACCTTCCAGAACAAATGATCATAAGGTTGTCATCCGTTTCTTGAAAGAATTGTTTACATGTTTTGGCATGCCCAAGACGGTTATTAGTGATGGGGGTTCACATTTTTGTAACAAACATTTTCAAAAACTTATGCAGAAATATGGAGTGACCCACAAAGTCTCTACTTCATATCACCCCCAGACTAATGGACAAGCTGAGTTAGCCAATAGAGAGATCAAACTTATTCTTGAAAAAACAGTCCATCCCACTCGAAAGGACTGGTTTGAAAAACTGGTTAATGCTCTCTGGGCTTATAGGACTGCATTCAAAACTAACTTAGGGATGTCACCTTATAGATTGGTTTATGGTCGGGCTTGTCATTTACCTGTTGAGATTCAGCATCGTGCTTTATGGGCTATTAAGCAAATTAACTTTTCACTTGATGCGGCCAAAGATTTAAGAAAGTTGCAGATTTCAAAGCTTGATAAAGCAATAAGGGAGGCCTACGACAATTCTCACTCGGCAAAGGAGCGAATGAAGGCCGTGTATGACAAGAAGATCCATGACAAATATCTTGTCCCTGATAAAAAATTGCTTCTCTATAATTCAAAATTACATCTTTTTTTCGGGAAGCCGAAATCCCGATGGAGTGGGCCATACATTGTAAATGAGGTTCATCCTCATGGGGCGGTAGACATTATCAATCCAAAGAATGGCAATAGTTTCATTGTCGATGGACAATGTCTAAGGCTGTTTATGACTGCCTTTGATCCAAATGAAGAGATCTTGCTTGTGCAAGACCCCAGGGAAGTATTCCGATTTTGATTTATTTATTTATTTCTTCCTTTTACGACTTTCTTTAATTGCATTTTATCTTTTATTTATATTTGTTGTTTTGCTTTCATTTTGTATCACATGATTGATTGTCCGTGTTGCTTACTTATTCTTGTGCACTTTATTTTCTTTCGTTCGATTAATTGAGGATCATATCTCTCACTAGTTGGGGGGTAGCGTGTGTGCACGAATTAAAAAAAAATTGCATTAATATGATGTGCATTGATATATATATATATATATATATATATATATGATTGACACACACTTCATTTCTAGTACCTTGTGAAATTTGAGCACCTTGGTAGAGTGGTTGAGCAGAATTATTTTGTAAAGATTTATTTTCAACCTTGAGCATAGAGCATGATTTCTGATGCATCATATTTTGTTGATATATGGTTTGAAACACCGGGCTGCTATACTTATTGAGATGACTTGGTAAGATTTATATAGAATGAAGGGAAAAGTTTGAAGGACATTTTGTACATGCTTACACTTATAGTATTCATCATTTATTGTCCATAGATTTAACACAGGAGAAGTAAACTACAGGATTACCGAGCCATGCCAAAAAAAAAAGGATTCTAAAAGAATCGAGAAGAAAAAAAATAAAAAATAAAAAGAAAAAGAAAAAGATAAAGGCAGCTTAGTGAGCTTTCCTAAGTAAAGGGCTAGAAACAGTTACCCTAACTTTGGGGGTTGAATGTTTAACCTTTAAACAGAGTTGGTGTGAAAACTACTAGTCCCCTGGGGCTTGAGGTAGTTAGAATCAGCAATGATTAATCTTAATGTTGAAAAATCCTATAACAAATCCTAGCTAGTAATGAGAAATACACAACCATGTAGCTACATACACACATCTGAGTTCTGAGACATTTTTCCAAATTCTATGTGAATGATTGTTGAGACAGTCTTTGTGGGTATAGCTCATGGGGTTGAATAGTCATGGATCACCTTTTGTGAAAATTCAGAATTATGTTTGATTGCTTTTATTTGAATTTCGATTTTTATACAATATTCATCTCAACTAATTTTTACTATTTTGCTCAAGGATTAGCAAAACACTAGTTGGGGGTGTGATTGAGCTGAAATATTGCATATATTATAAATTTAAATCTAATATATTTTAATTCTTTCATTACATTATTATTGGTTTTAGATAAAAAAAAATGATTAAGATACATAAATCCAAGTTGTAATTTAAATTGATTAATAGCATAAATTTATGCTTAATTTTATAACTTGTGATTTAATTGGACTATATTTTTTTTCACATGCATAACATATATTTGATATTTCATTCTTTATTTTTATTTTTCTAATTTCTATTTTTTTAAATATAAATAAATGAAGCGTGTGGGCTGAAAAATATAAAAAGTAAAAGGAAAGTGGGTTGCTTTTTGGTTTTTTCGTAAGGGACTTCACTTGGCTTTTGAAGAGATTGAATAAGAATTTTTTTTTTAGCTTTTTGGTCTTTTACACGTGGCATGGATAGGGAGGTTTACTTATATTAGGACTTTGACTTGGGGCCAAGTCAACATATGTTTTATTATATTAGGTTCATTCACGCCAGAAGCACATAATTCTTTCTTGGGGCCGCAACATAGATTTTCCTTCGGGGTTTTAATTGAGCACCGCATAGCAATTTTCTCTAGAGCCAAATTCCATTATTGATTCATGCCGCACAACTATTTGGACGGAAGACAATTCTATTTTTTTGGGCATTAATTGATTCAGGCGCATGTACTTAATTTCTCTTGGCATTTCAGCACACGGGGATAGAGGTGTTTCGGTCTACACTACAGTGTCGTTGAAGAGCTCATTGAGGGGTCTAATTGCTGCTACAGTCCAACTTCCTCCACTTCTTTCAATCTCCATCTCCATTCATTTGACTTGCTCTTTTCATTCTCTACTTTTTATTTAATTTCAATTTGAAGTTTATGGTGTATTCTTAATATTTTTGGCTTAAAAGTTTGGGCATTTTATTTGTTGTTTATTTTATTTTATGTTAGATATTTTTCTTATTTCTTTAAACTTCCATTAAATATGCATTATAATTATATTTTAGATTGATTAAATGTTAATTAGGACTTAAATAATTTTAGTTTATTATTTAATTTTCAGATTAATTAAAATTGTTTAGCGTAATTGAATCCTTAATTGTTAATTTCAATTTGTTAGTCTTTTACGTTCAATTTCGATACTCAACAAAATCCAAAAGTATGAATCTAGTCTATGACTAGTGCTCTTTTTATTTTCATTGCACTCTTCCATTCATTATACATACCACCACTTTTATTTATGAAACTTTTCATCATTTTATACGAGTTTGGATTTAAACAACTTTTCCCGAGGAGACGATCTAGGAATTTTATTCCTAATTATTACACGACATCCTCCTGCACTTGATATAGCTTTTGTGCTACTCATTTTTGAGTAAGTCAATATAGCCTCACCAAATTGCTCTCCCATGGCATTGTAAAACTCACCGACCATCTTAGGATATGCTTTGCCCCTCTACCAACAGATTTGCGTCCATCCACGATCGGTGATGATGTCGTGTATGCTCCGTCCCTCCCAAGTAAGATCATGGAAGTCATCTAGAATGATCTCCCGCTGAACTAGTATAGGCCTCACGACCTGCTGAGTAGGAGTTGCTCCGCTACTTTAGCCTGTTTGGGGTCGGGAATGTTTTCTTCCACTACTACTTTCCATTAGTATACTGTTAATCCACAAAATAATTATGTAATTATATTATTAAAGAAGTATACTATATTGAAATGAATTGAAATAATTTGTTCAAACAGAATATATTCTGTTCAAACTAGTTATCCTGTTCATTCGAATAGGTAATAGCCACATTCGAGTTATTTGAATGAATTATATTCTGTTCAAACAAAAATAATGTTGTTTGGCAACTGCTTATTCGAACGATTTCCAATCTGTTCAAATATGTGCTGGCAGACAACATCTTTAGTTCGAATGACCTTAAAATGCATTTGAATGGATACTAATCCGTTCGAACGAAATTGAGTCAATCAGCTATGGCTGAGTCGACTCAGTCCCAAATTTAAAGACCAAGGATTCTTGATAATCCTTGATTTTAATCGGTAGAAATGATTTAGGAGTGAAGCTGTATCATTTCTATCGATTATTTTGGCGTCATTTGACCCCCTCAAAACCCAACTTAAAAAAAAAAAAAACCATATACTCAGACAAGATGAGGACCCATACCTCTTGTTCTTGGAGATTTGAAGACTTGGTTGGAGTTGGTGGTTGTGAAAGGCGGAGGAGACGCGATATGTTTGAATGAGGAGCACGATATGACCGAAGAAGAAACTATATTGCGACTTATATAAAATGTCACTTCATTCGAACGGAAAGGGTATTCATTCAAACTGAAAGGGTATTCATTCGAACTAAATATATAGTAATACTAAAATATATATATATATATATATATATAAGTACAACAGGAAAAAAAATATGTTTTATATTACTAATACTAGTATATAATACTAATATTAGTATTAATAAAAAGAATATTGCGTACTGTTAGATGTATGTTAGGTACCTTTCTTGGTGTACCATTACCCAAATGTTTTGGACAACGAAGGGCCCACAAGGGCAATAAGTGGATGATTGACCTAGATCAAACATTTGAGATTTGTAGGTGCATCGAAGATTAGAAGGTATTGTATGCCAGATATTTGCTGCAAGGAGAAGCTGGTATAAAGTGAGATATTTGAAGGCAACTTCTGGTGAGGGAGTTGGGAACCCTAGTTGCCTTAACCTGGGGAAGATTTGCGTATGTGGTACAAGCTAGCATGTTTGTGGAGCAGTATGCTGTCAAATTCATGGAAGTTGGGAGGTTCACACCTCATCTAATTTCAAATAAAAAGATGCTGTTGAATTCAAGGTTTCAAGTTTTGTGTAATTATACATCTACACATGGATTTTGATGATAACAAATGAATTCAAAGAATAAAGGAGTCTCAACCTCAAGTTATCTACACAATGGAGTCAAGCACATCAAGAAACCAAGCATGAGTAAGAAGGGAGCAAGTTCACATTAAAATCATAGAGTAATGTTGTAAATCTCTTCAAAATTCGAAATTAGGATTAAGGCTCAAAATTAATATTTTATCATAAAGCATTAAAATACATTTTCCACATGTGCATGAATATTTTTGAAAATTAAATTTGAATATTTTGAAAGATAATTGATTGTCATCTTTCACATGTGCATGCCATGATTAAAGGTTTGAACTTTGAAAATATTAAAGATGATTGATTGTCATCTTTCACATGTGCATGTTTTATTTGAATAATTTCAAAAGTGATTGATACTTTTCTTGACTTATGCAAAAGGAAGATGTCTTTGTTTGAAAAATTTGAAAAGTAAAGTGTGCTCCTTTTGTCATATGCAAAAAGTAAAAGATTAGGTTTGAAATTTTTGAAAAGCAAAGTGTGCTCCTTTTGTCATATGCAAAAAGTAAAAAGATTAGGTTTGAAATTTTTGAAAAATGAATGATGATGTTTTTGACATGTGAATCTTTTTAAATTTGAATATGAAGTCTCATATGCCTATAAATAGATCATTTGAGAGCTTCACATTCACAACACCAAGAGCATACAACTCTCATTCAAAGCTTTCATTCTCTCTTCTCTAAGCATTGAGCCTTAACCCTTGTTCATTTTGAGAGATATAGTTTGTGCTTGTATTGTTCTTATTTCACTCATTGAGGAGTGTTTTCTGATATCCTACCCACTATCAATTCTTGTATCAGTAAAAGGGTGTGTACAACCCTTGTGCGTGTAGAAAGTGTTCTACACAGGGAATCGTTGAATCACCACGTGTAAGGTGATTGCAAGTGTAGAGGGTGTTCTACACGGATCCTTTGTAGCGGTGTTGTTCAAAGGTGTAATAGGTTTCTATCTCCACCTGAAGGAGATTGAATAGTGAATTCGGGGATCCTCAAGGGGTAGCTTGAGGCGAGGACGTAGGCAGTGGGGCCGAACCTCGTTAACATACTGAGTTTGCTTCTCTCTTACCCTTACTCTTTATATTTATTGCTGTTTCATATTTTGTTTATATTTTATATTGTATATTTGATTTATAATTGTTATTTTTTTTAAATACAACTCAATTCACCCCCCCTCTTGTGTTAGTCATCTGGGCAACAATTGGTATCAGAGCTAAAGCTCTATTATAAGATTAACTATCTTTTGAGTTAAGATCTTATGGCTAACATTGCAGCTTCATTTGGTGAAGGTCAATCTAGCAGTCGGCCTCCACTCTTTTGTGGAGACAATTACTCATTCTGGAAAGTTAGAATGAGAATATTCCTTCAGGCTCAAGGTCGAGAAATCTGGAAATGCATTGTAAATGGACCTTATATTCCAACAAAAGTGGTTGATGGAGTAAAGGTCAAAAAGGAAGAAGAAGAGTTTAATCGTGAAGACGATAGACTTTATACTTTGAATTTAACTGCTATGAATTTATTATATAATGCTCTCAATGGTAATGAGTTTAATAGAGTAATGACTTGTGCTACGGCAAAAGAAATTTGGGATAACTTGGAAGTTACTTATGAAGGAACTTCTCAAGTTAAGGAATCAAAAATTTATATTCTTACTCATGAATATGAAATGTTTAAGATGAATGATGATGAATCTATTTCTAGCATGCACACTCGTTTTACTAACATCATAAACAGCTTGACAGCTCTTGGCAAAGTTTATTCCAAAGTGGAAATGGTAAGAAAAATTCTCAACTCTCTACCAAAACGTTGGGAATCAAAAGTGACAGCGATTCTTGAAGCTAGAGACCTCAAGAAGCTCGAAGTGAATGAACTCATCGGGTCACTTATCACCCATGAGTACACATTGAAAAGAGGAGAAGAAGAAGGAAAGCCAAAGAAGAGCTTGGCACTTAAAGCTGTTCCTCATGAAAGTGAAAGTGATGAAGATGAGGAAAATGACGATAAAGATGAAGAAGTTGCGATGATAACAAGAAGAATTCAGAGATTCTTAAAGAAAAATAAAACTCCTCCGAGGAAATCATTCAAAAAGTTTTCCAAGAAAGATTCAGGTAAAAATGATACTTTAATTTGTTATAAATGCAATAAGCCTGGTCATATCAAGCCAGATTGTCCCCTGCTAAAGAAAGATCGAAACAAAGGCAAGAAAGCAATGAAAGCTACATGGGATGATGATTCAAGTAGCTCAGATAGTGAAGCAAGCAATGAAGAATCAGCAAATCTCTGTCTTATGGCTAAAGATGATATTGAGGTAACAAATTTTGATAATATTGAAAATCCTTCATATGAAGAATTGCAAAATGTTTTAGAAGAGGTATATGAAGAATTTGAAAAATTGGGTATCAAATATACTGCTTTGAAAAAGAAAAATTCTTCTTTAACAAACGAAATTGATATTTTAAGAAAAGAAAATATTGTTTTGAAAGACGAAAATCTTGAGTTGAAGAAAAAGAAAACTGATTTAGAAAATATTGTTGAAAACTTTACGAATGGAAAAAGAAATTTTGAAAAACTTCTTGGTAGTCAAAGATGTGTTTTTGACAAGGCAGGCTTGGGATATATGCCAAAACAAAAGTTCAAACCTTATAAAAACTTCTTTGATAATCCTTCTACATCAAAGTCTAATATTCAAAATTCTTTTCATAATAAGTTTGTCAAAAAAGGATACTATTATAATCATTCAAGATTTTCATATATGTCACATGCTATTTGTAATTTTTGTAATAGAAATGGTCATAATTATCATACTTGTCCTATTAGAAGAAAACATACAATGACTATTAGGGCCATATGGGTACCTAAAAATCTTGTTTCTTCTAATACTAATAAATAAAGGACCCAAAGAACTTGGGTACCAAGAAAAATCATTTTAATTGTTTTTATAGGTATGCATGAAGTCCTCTACAAGCAAAAACAAATGGTTTTTAGATAGTGGATGTTCAAGACACATGACGGGAGACAAGACTAAGTTCTTTGATCTTAGATCTAAAGAAGAAGGACACGTGACATTTGGAGACAACTCGAAAGGGAAGATCGTGGGAATAGGTAAAATTGGTAATAAATCTTCTCTCATAATTGAAGATGTTCTACTTGTTGAAGGTCTAAAACATAATCTTTTGAGTATAAGTCAATTATGTGATAAAGGATTTACAGTTACTTTCAAAATGGATAAGTGCATTATTTTGAATGATCATGATTATAACATTTGTTTTACTGCCTTTAGAAGTAATAATGTTTATACAATCGATTTTGAAGAAATTACCTCACAAGATGCTATTTGTTTTTCAGTACAAAATGAAACTAATTGGTTATGGCATAGAAGACTAGGTCATGCCAACATGGAACTTATTTCCAAACTTTCAAAAAATGATCTTGTGAGAGGTTTACCAAAGGCAAATTTTCTTAAAGACAAAATTTGTGATGCATGCCAATTTGGTAAACAAACAAAAACTTCTTTTAAAACCAAGAAATATATTTCCACTACTAGACCACTGCAACTGATACACATGGATCTTTTTGGACCAAATAGAGTTGCAAGTCTAGGAGGAAAATATTATGCTTTTGTTATTGTTGATGATTTCTCTAGATATACTTGGGTCATCTTTCTTGCTCATAAAGATGAGGCACATAATGCTTTTACCAAGTTATGCAAGAGAATTCAAAATGAAAAGGGCTATACTATTTCAAGTATCCGAAGTGATAGGGGAAAAGAGTTTGTTAATAAAAATATTGAAACATTTTGTGATGAAAATGGTTTTGTGCATAATTTTTCTGCTCCTCGAACTCCTCAACAAAATGGGGTAGTAGAGAGGAAAAATAGATCTCTTCAAGAGATGGCAAGAACAATGCTTAATGAGAACAACTTGCCTAGTTATTTTTGGGCCGAAGCGGTAAGTACTGCATGTTATGTTATAAATAGAGTTATGTTAAGGTCTAAATTAGATAAAACCCCCTATGAGCTTTGGAATGAGAAAAAGCCCAACATTGGTTACTTTCATGTATTTGGATGCAAATGTTTTATTTTGAATGACAGGGATAATTTAGGCAAATTTGATGCAAAATCGGATGAAGGTATTTTTCTCGGGTATTCTACAAATAGTAAAGCTTATAGAGTATTCAATAAAAAGACTTTAACTGTACAAGAATCTATGCATGTAGTATTTGATGAATCTAATTCTCTACTCTCCAAGAAATCCATTGATGAAGAAACAGGAGGTATAAATAATACAGAAAGTCTCAATCTCAACAAAGAGAACACAATAGAGGAAGTCCAACATGGAGACATCAGGAAAGATCATCAAAATTTAATACGAGATGCAACCAAACAGTGGAAATTTGTGAAAGATCATCCAGTGGAACAAATTCTGGGAGAACCTTCACAAGGTGTAAGCACTCGATCATCTCTTAGAAATATTTGCAATCATACTGCTTTTTTATCTCAGATTGAACCTAAAAATATTGATGAAGCACTTCTTGATGAATCTTGGATTCTAGCTATGCAAGAAGAGCTTAATCAATTTGAAAGAAATGATGTTTGGACACTTGTTCCTAAACCCAAAAATCATACTATTATTGGAACAAAATGGGTTTTTAGAAACAAGAAAGATGAGTCCGGAGTCATTACTAGAAATAAGGCTCGACTTGTAGCCCAAGGTTACAATCAAGAAGAAGGAATTGATTATGATGAGACATATGCACCAGTCGCAAGATTAGAAGCTATTCGAATGCTACTTGCATATGCTTGTTATAAAGATTTCAAACTTTTTCAAATGGATGTTAAAAGTGCTTTCTTAAATGGTTTTATAAATGAAGAGGTATATGTTGAGCAACCTCCAGGTTTTGAAAATCATATTTCTCCAAATCATGTTTTCAAACTCACAAAAGCACTATATGGACTCAAACAAGCTCCTAGAGCGTGGTACGAGAGACTCAGTGGTTTCTTGATTAAAAAAGGTTTCTCAAGAGGAAAAATCGACACAACTCTTTTCATTAAATACGAAAATGATGATATTCTTTTGGTTCAGATTTATGTTGATGATATAATATTCGGTGCTACTAATGAAAATATGTGTCAAGTTTTTGCTAAGACTATGCAGGATGAATTTGAAATGAGCATGATGGGAGAACTTACATTCTTTCTCGGATTGCAAATTAAGCAAGTAAAAAGTGGGACATTCATCAATCAATCAAAATATATTAAGGAATTGCTGAAGAAGTTTGGGATGGAAGGTGCTAAGGAAACTGGAACACCAATGAGCCCATCTACTAAACTTGATAAAGATGAATCCGGTAAGACAGTTGACTCGAAAGTATATCGAGGTATGATTGGTAGCTTATTATATTTGACAGCCAGTAGACCAGATATTATGTTCAGTGTGTGTTTATGTGCACGTTTTCAATCATCTCCAAAAGAATCTCATTTAATTGCAGTTAAGCGCATTCTTAGATATCTTAGTGGTACAATTAACCTAGGGTTATGGTACCCTAAACACACATCTTTCGATCTAATCAGCTACACAGATGCAGATTATGCTGGTTGTAAAATAGATCGAAAAAGCACTAGTGGAGCATGTCACTTCTTAGGTCATGCATTAGTTTCCTGGTTTAGTAAAAAACAAAATTCTGTTGCACTATCTACTGCTGAGGCAGAATATGTTGCTGCGGGTAGTTGTTGTGCTCAAGTTCTTTACATGAAGCAACAACTTGAAGATTTTAAACTCATGTATAATCACATTCCAATCAAATGTGATAATACAAGTGCTATAAATCTTTCAAAAAACCCAATACAACATTCTAGAACTAAGCATATTGAAATAAGATATCATTTTCTTCGAGATCATGTGCAGAAAGGCGATATAGTACTAGAGTTCACAAACACACACGATCAGTTAGCAGATATATTCACAAAACCTTTACCAGAAGATAGATTATCTATGATTAGAAGAGAAATAGGTATGATGCATATTATGAATATCTCTTAAAAGACAGATCAAAGTTCATAAAAATAGATAGATTTTTCTTAAATACTTTTACATAAACTTGAGGTTCTTAGCCTCATGTTTGAGACGCTCATTCTCTTCATACAATATCATGTCATCCCTATTCATGGGAACTGGCAAGCGGAATGAAGAATCCAATAGAGATTTCAACTTTTTATTCTTCTGCCGAAGGATTCCTTCCCTTGTGTGAGACTCTTGAACAATTCGTTGAAGTACAACAATTTGTTCCTTAAGCTTTTCAACCTCATGGTTTTTTGCTTGAACCCGCTGGGAAAAAGCAACAATAGAGGATGAGTAGCGAGTCCCGAGACTCACCAAGTCGTAGATAGCATCGGAGTCTGACTTATTTGCCATACTATTATTTTCTTGCTGCAACATAGCACCAATGGCAGCTGCAGAAAGGACAGGAGGTTGAGATGTAGAAGAATGAGCCATTGAGAAAGGAATTGAAAACTTAAAGCGAGAATGTTGAAGGAATGCAGATGAGTTATAGAGATAAGAAGAAAACTTGATGCGGATTGGATGAACTTTAAGACTGTTTTTATAGAGATAGTATAAAGAACAAGACGAGCTATCATCCAAGTCAAAGAGCAATGTGTTTTTTCCCGATCAGTGAAAAAGACATTTTTTTTAGAAACTCGGAGCCTTCAATCTCGTTTGTCAACAACATCAGGCGATTTGTTTCTATCTTCAACCGCACTAAATTCATAGAGTTAGGCCTCGAGGCTTTGCAGGACTTGTCGGGTCACGGACGGCTCTCTTTTTCAACTATCTACAGTGTTTTTTAACGCACCGTTTTCTTCAGTCTATTTACTTGCTGTCGATCCTTTTTAATGATGCCAAAAGGGGGAGAAGTTTTAGACTAGAACATTAATATTGTTTAAATTGTTAAACTTGTTATATATGCTTGGAATTATATTTATTTTTTTTTTTTTGAAAAACTAACGCACATTCTCAGGGGGAGCTTAAGTATTAATACAGGCTTCAGGTTCTATCAAGTATTTGTCATCATCAAAAAGGGGGAGATTGTTAAACCTAAGGTTTCAAGTTTTGTGTAATTATATATTTACACATGGATTTTGATGATAACAAATGAATTCATAGAATAAAGGAGTCTCAAGCTCAAGTTATCTACACAATGGAGTCAAGCACATCAAGAAACCAAGCATGAGCAAGAAGGGAGCAAGTTCACATTAAAGTCATAGAATAATGTTGTAAATCTCTTTAAAATTCGAAATTAGGATTAAGGCTCAAAAATTAATATTTTATCATAAAGCATTAAAATACATTTTCCACATGTGCATGAATATTTTGAAAATTAAATTTGAAAATTTTGAAAGATAATTGATTGTCATCTTTCACATGTGCATGCCATGATTAAAGGGTTGAACTTTGAAAATATTAAAGATGATTGATTGTCATCTTTCACATGTGCATGTTTTATTTGAATATTTTCAAAAGTGATTGATGCTTTTCTTGACTTATGCAAAAGGAAGATGCCTTTGTTTGAAAATTTTGAAAAGTAAAGTGTGCTCCTTTTGTCATATGCAAAAAGTAAAAGATTAGGTTTGAATTTTTTGAAAAGTAAAGTGTGCTCATTTTGTCACATGCAAAAAGTAAAAAGATTAGGTTTGAAATTTTTGAAAAATGAATGATGATGTCTTTGACATGTGAATCTTTTTAAATTTGAATATGAAGTCTCATATGCCTATAAATAGATCATTTGAGAGCTTCACATTCACAACACCAAGAGCATACAACTCTCATTCAAAGCTTTCATTCTCTCTTCTCTAAGCATTGAGCCTTAATCCTTTTTCATTTTGAGAGATATAGGTTGTGCTGTATTGTTCTTATTTCACTCATTGAGGAGTGTTTTCTGATATTCTACCCACTATCAATTCTTGTATCAGTAAAAGGGTGTGTACAACCCTTGTGCGTGTAGAAAGTGTTCTACACAGGGAATCGTTGAATCACCACGTGTAAGGTGATTGCAAGTGTAGAGGGTGTTCTACACGGATCCTTTGTAGCGGTGTTGTTCAAAGGTGTAATAGGTTTTTACCTCCACCTGAAGGAGGTTGAATAGTGAATTCGGGGATCCTCAAGGGGTAGCTTGAGGCGAGGACGTAGGCAGTGGGGCCGAACCTCGTTAACATACTGAGTTTGATTCTCTCTTACCCTTACTCTTTATATTTATTGCTATTTCGTATTTTGTTTATATTTGATATTGTATATTTGATTTATAATTGTTATTTTTTTAAATACAACTCAATTCACCCCCACTCTTGTGTTAGTCATATGGGCAACAGATGCAAACCCAGACATTTCAATGAGGGTTGCAACCGAGGATCCGCAATCAAGTGACTTGCTTTAGGATCGAGAATTACTAGGAATTGGTAAATGTAGATGCTACTAGTGAAGCAAAACAAAAGGGTCTTGCTGCTAGATTAATGCAGAGCGAAAGAGATCTTTCCCATACACAGAAGAAGAGGTTGTTTTTTGGGCTAGTCAAGGGCAAGGGCAAGGGCATTGTTATCGAAAGGTAGATGCTGCCCTTAAACCCATAGTATGTGAATTGTGGAAAGTTTCATGCTGGAGAATGTTGTTTTAGAATCGGGGTCTATTTCAAGTGCAGACAGCCCAATTATATGATTATAAAGTGTCCCCGAGCAGTTTAAAATAGTGGAGCCACTTCCAATGCTAATAACAAACTGAAGTCGAGGCCCACATTCCAACTCGAGTGTATGCTGTCACTCTGAGAGATGTTAAAGCTGACTCCCAAGAAATAGAAGAAGCTAGTATCATTACCAACATTTCTCTAAGACCTGTATGTCATTAAGCTAGATAGCATTAGTTGCTTTTAATAGTAGTATTACTTTTGTCTAATGCTTTTAATAGTAGTATTACTTTTGTCCACATTAGGAAATGTCAATATGTTAAGATTTATGCCTTGTGCGCTATTTGATTAGGGAGCGCCTTAGTCATTCGTGTCTCTAGCATTTGCACAAATCTATAGCTTTAAAATTGAGCTATTACCTCATAAAGTAGTAGTGATGATTCCAGACTAGAATATTGTAGCTTGTACCCGAGTAGTTAAAGAATGTCCTATAGAAATAGAAGGTAGAAAGTTGAAGGCCAATTTGATGGTGTTTGGTCTGATGAAGTTCTATATCATTTTGGGGATGGATTGGTTGTCAAGCACTATACTAAGATAGATCGTTGAAAGAGGGAAGTTGTGTTTGAACCCCCAAATGAAGTTAGGGTTAGTTATGCAGGAACATCAGTTAAAGCCACCCCTCCAGTGATTTCAGCTTTACAAGCTATGAGGTGTAATGAGGATGGTGTATTGGAACCTCAGATTTGTTATGACCCCGTGTATGGATTATTTTGTGCAATTTTTGTGCTAGGAAGCCACTTCACGTGGCAAAGTCGAGCCATGCTGCTAAGGATCGCATTGCCAATCCTGAGCCCAAGGCATTTGGATCATCGATGTCGTCGACATATCAAGGATGTCTACTCATTCAGTCTCATATACCCTACAGCGACGATGAAGAGGAGGTCGTGTAGTAGGTTGACCCAGCACATTTCGCCAATATGATTTATGACTCTGACAACGACGCATTATAATATCTACCTCAAGATACCACTGCAGTGGATTCCGACTCACCTCCACATGCATTGCCCAGGGATCCTACGACCATCGACAGGCAGTAGTTTTGTGAGTATTATTCCTTCTTTTGGTGTGGTATTTAGTTATATATTTGTATGTGCACTTAGATTTCGTTTTAGGAAGGGAAGATGTAACGACTCGAAAAAAAACTTAGTAGAAGAATTTCTTTTACCTTATAAAGGTCATGAAATCTCAAAAGAAAAAATATACTCATCATCTCATGATATGACATTAGATGATAGGTTCATAAGTAAAATATAATAAATAGTCTCCAATCATCTAATGCCACACCATGGGATAATGAGAGGATAATGAAAATTAGTATGATGAGTAGCATTACTTGGATTTCACGATCGAAAGATCAATTAGGTTTTAGTTTGTTAGCGTAGTTGGATCTCGATTCACTATGGTGACGGAATCTCCTTTCTATTTAATTAAAACACTTAGGAGTATTATTTTTTATAAACGATTTGTATTATTAGACCCTTATGAATATTAAGATTTGATGTTGCAATAAAAGTTTCAAATTTTTTAGGTGAATAGTAATCCTTAGGAGAGCGCCGCTTGGCATTTGGTGCAACAGCTATCAAATTGCCATTTAGGACATTCAAATACACTTAGGATCAGTAGAAAACTTTTTAGTTTGACACATGACATAATCCTAGCCATCCTATTGGAAACCCTAGGACACATGTCAAGAGGAGAATAAATGTGTAGGTGATGGAGTGTGATACAAGCTTATCATCATGATTTTTGTAAATATTTTTTTAAAACTTCGATCTATCAATTAAGAATAAGTTTTTGAAGATATATAATTTATATCTATGTTAAAATGATAATGAACAGAGTTTTATTTTATGCATATTATGGAGACTCTCGGGTTTGATGAGTATTTTGATGAAAGTTTTGGCATGACATGCTAATTTTGACGCTTATATTAAGTTAGAACTTGAATGTATGATATATGGTTTTGTTACTTAAAGATTTATTGCATGAAAATCAAGGATTTAGAGCACTAGCATTGGATTAGCCAAATGCTAGTGCTCTTCAAATTTTAGAAAATATCTACTAAATTGAGCTAAACACTTTTCATCTAAAATATTATCAACAGTAAATTCATCTTACATTCCATATATATATATATATATATAATTTACTGTAGCACCTTCAAATTAATATTTTATTATTTCCTGTCATACTAATACAGCGATTCCCTTTTCCTTCCCGCTAGTCTATCTCACACCTCTTTCTTTTCCTTCCTGTGACCATTTGCTTCTTCGCAAGACTCTTCTCCTCCTCTCCTGCACATCTTCTTCTTTGCACAACCATCTCCTTTTCTTCTTCCTTTTCATTTCCTTTTCCTAGACATCTCCGTCTCCCTATCTCCTGCACGGCTCTTTCCTTTTCTTTCCCGTAAAATCTCCTTTCCAGCAATTGCTCAAAGCTACTCTCCAGATCATATACCAACAACATGGTAAGATTTGAAACCCTAGCCTTAATTTTTCTCATTTATTTTGCTAGGTTTGTGGGGTGCCAATATTTGGGTTCATTGTTATTTTCATTATGTTGATATGTGGGTGCCATTGTTATTTTCGTTTTGTTGATTGGGGGCCCTTCTCTGATCTATGGGTGCCATTCTGATTTAGGAGTTTGTGGGTCCTCTTTTACTCTGTTGCGAGATAACTAGTGTTTTGTTGATTGGATTTTTCTGTCGGGTTAGTTTGTCTTGGGTTATATGTTAGCCAAATAGAGGATCTTTTTTTACTCTTGGAGAGTGTAGGTGGAGGTCACAAATTGCTACAGTGTGGAAAATAGTTCCCACTTGCTATGCTGTACTTGGAGGGAAAAAATGCTTGAATTTCTAGGGACCCGGAACTAACTATGAAGGAACTCAAGATTTTCTTTTTCATTACAGAATTTTCTAACTACTTCTACAGACTTTAAAGGGCTAAACTTTACATCATTTACTATTATATTTTCCTCTCTAATAGGTATTTTTCTTGTATAAAACCTGTGAACTTGGAGTACACATTTTAAGCTTCTTAGTGAAATTTTTGTTACTTATGAAAACAATGAATAGATAATGGCTTATGGGATTCATGATGACCCCAAAGGGTTAGTGGCGATTTTTGTTTTAAAGCAACCATTCTTTTGCAAAATGTTATCACATTTTTAAAAACTTTCATTCAACATTTAGAATCTCAGGGGCCTAGAGATGAGCATGCAGATCTAACATAGTCCTCTTTTAATGGGGTTTGATGTTTGCCGAGGTGGTAGAAAATCAGTCCTTTACATGCTCCTTTAAGGTACTGTTGACATGGTTTTTTGCTTTGGAATGTGTTGTTTTAAATGTGGAGTCCTATTGTATTTGCAACATAAATGCATTTTAATGGCGGCACCTATGCATACAGAACATTTAAATTTGTTATCATCAGTAATAGGGTTAATCATTTTTTTCGTCTTTTAATATATGTTTTGGTTTGTTTATTGGTAGAACTTCATACATTTATCACATGGATAAGATTGTATGCACAAGGCACTCATAGTCTTTATTTTCTTTGAAAGAAGTATATTTTGTTTCTTTTATGGTGTCATGGAGATCCCAGTTGCTGAAGTGAAACTGAGAACTGAAAATGTGTTTTTACTTTAAAGATAGTAACCTCACAATATGTTGTTCATCTTGAGGCTGAGGTTTGCTTATACTGAGAATGAAAATTCTTTCCCTGATGGAGAGGGTTTAATATATCAAGAATAACAAGCATTTTGGTTTCTGTCTGAATCTTATTGAATGAAGTTTAAATCGTAGCTCTTTTATGTCCTTGAATAATTGTCTACTTTTACTCAAGTGATCTCATTCTGTGTATTTATTCATGATTGCAGGTGCATTGTTTAATGTGCACTGAACTTCTGAATTTGGTTGATAGAATATCAAGAATATTTCCAGCTGTAGAGTTGGCTCGCCCTCGATGTTCATCAGGAATATAGGAACTAAGCTTATTAAACCGTGCAATTGAGAGAGCCAATCTGTAAACATTTTGGAGTCTATAAAACATTTTGGGCTATTATATGTTGGTGAAATTCCTATTTGCTTTTATTTTGCTTTTATTTTGCTTTGTTCATCTATATAATTTAGCGCTTGTGATCATTTGATTTTCTCATATGGGATATAGCAGGCAATGTTGGCAGTGTTGGATTGTACATACTAGATTTTTATTTACATATGAGATTTTACCATCGACGTCCATATGAGGTCTTTATTTTATAGATTGTTGGATTGTGAAAATGAAAATGAATATGATTGTTAGAGATTATTGGATATTATGATAATTAAAAAAATATAAATAACAAAAAATAATAATATTTTATTATTATAGAGAATGTGATGGGTAATTCAATGTAGATTTCAAGTTTTGAGTGAATAGCTAAAAGTAAAGAAGTTACATATTCTTTAAATTTTGAATATTGGGATGGTCAATCCAATGCCAATGCTCTTAGTCATTTTGTTTCAAGTCCAAAAGCATGCATGCTCGGTTTCTAAGTTTTCATGCAAACCGAGAGTTTAATGTTGTGCTTTGTGATTTTTGGTTAACTACTTAAGCATGCTATCACTTAGGTTAGAATCATGAACATGTTAGGAGAGTTATTTATAAAATTTTGGAGTCCTTGAAGTTCATATGAAAGTGTTAGACCAAGAACATCAAGAGTTGGTTTTTATTTGACCTAATCTTGATATTTTGACACTTTCTGTGATGTAATGAGTTCAAGGTTTTGTTAAATTTATGGTTTAGTGTCTTAGTATGATTTTAGAACTAAGGATGTGATTTTTGAAAGTTGTTATTTTCGGTTTAAGCATGTTAGAGTGTCAAATGGTCAAGTAGCAACAAAAGCATGAATTTTAACCTATACATGAATCGGCCAAGAAGAGTTTCACATATTTGGGTTTTGTTTTTAACTTGTTTAGAAATACTAAATTCATATTTGGGTTTAGGATGAAATTTACATGAAGAATGTAAATTTTGTTAAATTTTGGAGTTCGTCAGCAAATCCCTTATTTTTAGAGGCAAATTTATAATTTCACATAAGTTGAGGGACAACTTTGCAAATTTGGTCCTAAGTTAATAAGTTTTATTATTAGAAGGATTTAAGTGAGATATTCTAACTCTAGAATATATCTCATTTCAGCTTATGTACTTTTTACATTACGTTGCACTACACTTTACACAACATTTCTGTAAGTTAGCTTTTAACTTACTCTCAGTATTTTTACATATGTACGGTGGTAAGATTGCATTGTTCATATTCATGTTCATTTATGGTTATTATAATTGTAAATAATGTGCTATGCCATGACATCCATTACTGTTACATATAACGAATGTCATGTCGTCATATCTGTTATATGATTTTCTGCTCAAGTCAAGTCATGTCACACATGTGCAAGCCATGTTAGGAAGCATACATGATGACATGTATGCCTATCCATACCATTGGTAGTTTAGGAGCTGTATTTGCTAATATTTTATAAATCTCACTTAGGAGTGTAACTGGTTCAATCCAGTCCGGTTTTGGATAACATCTAGGACCAAACATGTATGCACCGGTATTGCATTTTTCAAAACCGATTACGCACGGTTATCCTCTTAAACTGGTACTCTGGTTTTACTAGTTTCCAGTTTGGTTTGGTCTGATTTTTCAGTTTTAATGTATTATATTATATATTATATAATATAGTATATTATAATATATAATACTACAGTGATAATATATTGTAGTATATTATAATATATATTATAATTGTATTATAGACTATAGTGGTATATTATAATATATAATATAGTGATATATTATAATATATAGTCTTAGTATAACTATTAATATGCACTATATAAGAATTCACATTTCTTCCATCATAAAGCATCTCAAAGGAAGAAGAAAAATTGCATAAAAGGGATCAAAGACTCAATTGAAAGATGGCAAACTAATGAGGCAAGAGATAGGGTCATCACTAAGTACTTTCAGACTCTTTTTATTACTGCTGAGGAGTTAGGCAGTATGGATTTTCTACAAGATCTAAATGGTAGAGTAGATGCCCAAATGTTGGAATAGCTTGATGCAACTTTTACAGCTGAAGAGTTAAGAGAGCACTAGATGAAATGCATCCTACAAAAGCACCTGGACCAGATGGTATTGCCTCTATTTTTTATCAAAAATTCTGGTCTGTTGTTGGAGTTGATGTCATTGATGCAGTGTTGAATGCCCTTAACAGTGGTTCCTTTCCTGTGGAGATTAATCATACCTTTGTTACTTAGATTCCTAAAAAGAAATGCATGAGTTTGTTTATGATTATAGGCCTATTAACTTGTGTAATGTCATTTATAAGTTGATCTCCAAGATCTTAGCTAATAGACTCAAGCTAGTTTTACCTGTTGTTTTTTCACCATCACAAACAGCTTTTGTTCCAGGTAGATTAATTATAGATAATGTACTAGTGGCTTATGAAATAGTGCATTTCTTAAGAAGGAAGAGAAGGGGAAAAGATGGTTTTATGTCTTTGAAGTTGGACATAAGCAAGACTTATGATAGAATTGAGTGGAAGTTTCTTGAAAAGGTGATGTTGCATATGGGTTTTAGTTCAAGGTGGATTCAATTGGTGATGCTTTGTGTCACAATTGTCTCTTTTTCAATTCTTGTGAATGGTGAGCCTAAGGGACCAATTGTTCCAACTCGTGGATTGAGATAAGGAGATCCCATTTCTCCCTATCTCTTCTTACTGTGTACTGAGGGCCTTATAACATTGTTGGACACGGCAAATGTGCATCAACATATTGAAGGGGTTTGAGTATGTAGAGGGGCTCCTAAGCTGAATCATCTCTTGTTTGCAGATAATAGTGTTATGTTCTGTAGAGCTACTATGCATCTTGTTTAACCTTGCAACATAGACTTGATATCTATGAGAAAACCTCTGGATAGAAGATTAATAGAGAGAAGACTTCTATGGTATTTAGTCATAATGTGCCCTCAGCTCAAAAAATGGAGATCATGCAGTTTTGGGTGTCACTCATTTCCAGTAATATGATAAATACTTAGGGTTGCCACCTATGGTTGGAAGAGGTAAATATCAAGCATTCTCTATTTTAAAACATAGAGCTTGATCTAAATTACAAGGTTGGAAAGAAAAACTCTTATCACAAGGAGGGAAAGAAGTTTTGTTGAAAGCTGTGGCCCTTTCCATCCTTCCTTATACTATGAGTTGCTTTAAATTGCCTAAGTCACTATGTTCAGACCTCAAAGGATTAATGGCTAGTTTTTGGTGGGGTCAAAGAAAAGAAGAGAGAAAATTAAGTTGAGTTAGATGGAGGAAGATGTGTGAGTCAAAACTAGGTGGAGGAATGGGATTCAAATGTATTCAACTTTCAATAAGGCTCTTCTAGCTAAGCAGGGATGGAGGATAATGAATGAGGATTCCACCCTACTGCATAAGGTTTTTAAAGTTAGATATTTTCCTAGAATCTAGATTGGGTGTTAATCCTTCTTGTGTATGGAGAGGCATATGGGAAACCAAGCATAGTTTACTAAAAGGATGTAGGTGGAGGGTTGGCAATGGTCTGTCTATAAACATCTGGTCGATTATTGACTTCCAAACCATAAGTTGCTAGCTAATCTGGTCGACATACTTGCTACAACTAATTTACAGATGGTGGCATCTCTTATCAAAGCAGAACAAAGCAGTTGGGATATTGAGAAGTTAAGAAGTGTGCTGCCAACAAGAGAGACCAATGAAGTGCTAAATATATGATTGCCACCAAATAATGTACCTGATATACTTATATGGGAGCATGAGAAGAGTGGGGTTTTTAGTGTAAAAAGTGCTTATACTTTTTTCAATTCTCTAGAGCAAACTAGAAAGGAGGCCAAAAGTTCAAGTGCTATAGATGACAACTTGTTATGGAAGCACCTTTAGAAAATGCATGTTCCTCAAAGAGTTAAGGTATTTGCATGGAGAGTCTGTAATAATATCCTTCCAACTTTTAAGAATCTGAAGACTAGAAGAGTGATAGAAGAGGCTAGCTATCATTGGTGTCAAGCGGAAGATGAAGATCTAAACCATGCACTGGTTTATTGTCCTTATACCATTGATTGTTAGTTTTAGTTTTTTCCTTCAATAAAACAAGCAACAACCAGGATGCAGTTTACACAAATGTCTATATTTGTTATCAAAAGAAGAACAGCAAGAGAATTAGAGAGGTTGTTTCTTTTATCTTGGGGGCTTTGGTATACAAGAAATTAAAGAATATATGAAAAAAATATTCTATCAACTCAGCAAGTCATGTAGCATGCTTTTACTCTCTACCAGGAACATAATGCAGCAGCAGAGGCTATAAAGACTAAATAGAAATACAAGTGCAATTGGCAACCTCCCCCTGCATGTGTGTTGAAACTAAATGTTGATGGCGCTCTATTTAGTGATCAATGTAAGTTTGGTGTTGGTGTTGTCTGCATGATCATGAAGGGAATGTGCTATTTGCTGCTAGTAAATCAGAACCTGCTGTGGCCGATCCATTGGAGATTGAATTTCTAACTATCTTAAGGCACTTGCAACTGTGTGTATCTCTTAGAATTACAAAACTAAGACTCGAGTCTAATGCATTGTTAGCGGTCCAAGAATTGGAAAAGGAAGGATATTCTGCAACATTGTGGGGTGGCTTAGCTCAAGAAATCAAAAACATGTTTCAAAAGTATCCAACTTAGTCTCTTCATCATAAGGGATTGGAAGGTAATGGAGTTGCTCATGCATTGGCTCGTTTTGCATGGAATCTTGAGAATCTTATTATTTGGTGGGACTTAATTCTAGATTGTATTTTCCAAGCTATTTGGGTTGATTCTTTTTTTTTCGATAGGTAGATATTTGGGTTGATTCAAATTTGTAATGTTCGAATTTGATGAATAAACAGTCCTTCTTGTTATCAAAAAATTTAATATTATATTAATTAATAATTTATCATATAATACAAAACCATTTTATATATAATTATATATTATATATAAAAAATTATATACAATAGAAAAATTAAAAAATATATATAAACTGGTCTGATCCGATTTTAAAAAAAGAAAAATTAGAACTGGTCCGATTTTGACCGGTTTTAAGAAAAATAAAACCGGTATCAAACTGAACCAAACTTGAGACCGGACCAATCCCACCAACTTAGTCCAGTCCAGTCCAGTTTACTAAATTTTTTATACCCCTAATCTAATTTGATAATCCCAACTACCATTCTCCCTAAAATGGTAGACAATGTGTCAGATGACAAGGGATTAGAACACAACCAGTTGAACGAGGTTCAGAAGACCATGGAGGATGCTTGAGGAGTTCATGGAGTTGCTTCTCCAGCTTTTGAATTCCATTTTGGTGCTTATAGTCAAGCTGCTTGAACAGCTTGGTGTATAGCATAGTTTTACTTTATGTTTATGCTTATGGAGTTGTCTCCAATATTGTGTTTTGATTACAGACTTGTTAGATAACTTTTGGACATGTAAAATAATTATGGGAATATGTTATGTTTTGAAATTTAGCATTCCAATACATTAAGTGTTGTTAAAAAAAATTCTCTAATGCACATATTGCATACTACTAGATACATATTATGCACACTACATCTTTAACTTATATACAAAGATATGTAACCTTATGTTGCATAACCCGACGTTTCGAGCTCTGTTAAATCCTAAATAGAATTTTGAAATGCCACATAAATTGCTTACATAATATAATTTGATTTGGAATTAAATTTTAAAACTTGAATATTTCAAATCAAATCTTACCATTAAAGTAATCTGAATAACATGTTCTACACACTAAGATTAGAATAACTCGAAATTAGTATAAGAAAGAACATCCAAACTAATCTGCCTTGTTCACAAATTTTCATTTTTGTTGCAACAATTTTAATTTGGGTAAATGAACATAGAACTGGTAGGTGTGAAATTTAGAACGAAAGCAAAACACTTATTACAAGGAAAATATTAGTCTACAAAGAGATACACACAAAACTACCTCACAAAGTGTATGGCATGGCGCGATATTTAAGATTATAATATAAAACCTTTTTTTATTCTAAAGTAAATATGATCTACCATATCATGTCACATCACTCTGTGAGGTAATTCTATCACATCATGCTCATCACTTTGTGAGGTAGTTTTTGTGAATCTATGAGGATGCAGCAGTTCCCTCATTAGAAAAGATTACACCATTGAAATTCAGCAAGATGCTACGAGGAAACGTAATATTAACCTTTGTACATTTGGGAAGAAGAGACAGCATTTGAGCAGAAAGATTGATAGATTCTTTTCATGAATATTTGTAAAAAGTGTCCCTAATTAACATCAAGTATCAACACAGGTAATAAAAGAAAAGGCCTAGACTGAAACAAATTCAGAAAAGCCAAATTCATGAAAGCTGATCTGCAAAAGCAATTATATATAGATATATGTTGGCATTGCATATGGCACTTCAATTTACAGTAGCATTGTCAGCACAACATATTTCTAGTAACCAAAACCATATATTCAATAGGGCTTTTGGTAGAGCTGCAAAAGACATGCCTGCGCCTCTTCCTATTTTACAAGCCGCAAAAATGACAGCAAGCTTTTATTTATTCTACGTGTGCGATATTCCATGGGATAAAGAATCATATACTGAAAACCTATATGAATGCTCGTTGTTATCTGTAGTTCCTCTAAGTGCTAAGGAAGAAACCCGATTTTTCAATGGCCACGCCTTTTTAAACAAACAATTGAATGGGGATGCTTACAACAATAATTATTCACAGGTTTCTATGGTCGCAACCTCCATCCACGCTCAGCAAGTGCTTCGTTCACCCGCCTTGCTGCTTCTGCAGTGTCATTAAGAGGCGGATAGCTCCAAGTCTCTGACATCTGAAAATTAAATAAGACACCAAGCTATAATCGCTTATGGGAAATAAAGCCCAAAACTTCATCAACAATCACATAGACACACAAAAAGTCACCAAATGACGTCTCTATTTGATAAACATGGTGGAGAAATTACGAATGAGGGCAATAACCTCAAGAAAGTTTCCAGAAAACATCCTATCAAATATCTAAAGAAAAAAATAAAAATATGAAACAAAGTGAACAAAAGAAAGAAGAAGAAATAGGAGAGATAATAGCAGTCAATTTTCTGGTCCGCTGGTCATTAGAAAAGCATTAAAGTTTAAAGTGAAAATATGCTTGATAAAGTGATGACAACTTGGCCTTTTATGACCTGGATTTCTTATTTTTCGTTCTATTGATTGTTCACATTTAAACATGAGACAAACACCAACTCTTAACCAGCAGAATTAAAACGCAGGTGCACTAGCTATGAGTTGAATTTGAAGGAAAACATTGCATGACAATAGGGTGTAGGGCAAAAACAAGAGAGAAGAGTCGCCTCAAAACAGAAATCTGCTATCATAACTCTCCAAAATCCAGCTTATAGTATTTCAGCATTCTTAACTCTTACCCTAACCCCCAACCTCTATCAGCCAGTGTGCATCAGTTAGAATTTATTGATGATCAGCAGGGGGGAAGCATCATTTTACAATAATCTTGATCCCCACACCCATAGAGTAACAGAATTAGAAAAGATATTCACTTACATCCTCAGATCCCGTAAATGGCCGCACCACTCCTCGTTCCCTCAAAGACTTGTGAAACTCTGATAATTTCCAGGTACAGCGCTCAGCTCCCATAACATATACAGGCTTCCTGCGAAACATAATTTATACATATAAAGTTAAAGAGTTACATCTTTGAAACCAGAAAGCAAATCAAAATGTATATTTACAACAACAGATGTAAGCCTTCACAAGCATACCCAGTGCTGCAAGCCTCACTTATCAGACTGACTGAATCTGCTGTAACAACAAAAGCATCAGCCCATGCTAGATGCCCCATCTGTGGGTTTGGTTCTGAAGAAAGCCACACATAAGCCCTGGTTTAATCACTTAGTCTTCATAAAATTGAAATTCAAATCAATACTTACCCAGACCATCCCAGATGTAAACATTTGGATTATTACCAAGTACCTTTGCTATGATGTAAGATACCTGTTGATGTCACACCAAAGAATATAAGTGCTACGCAATATAAAACATTTGTTAGAAACTTGGTGTCTGCATGAGTACCTTTTCAGGAGTCCTATCCGAAAAAGATATTCTGACACTCCCACAGCTTGCAAGAACACTGAGCAGACAGGTTGTTAACTGCCTCGCAAGATCCGCACCGTATCGACAGTTGCCTATATAAGTAATTGAGATTAAGATACATTTTAAACATGCATCCTAAATTACATCCACATTGAGAAATATCAACAACTAAGTGATAACAGAGTACACTACTCCGACTCTCAACAAGAATCAAACAATGATCAAGAGCTTAAAAAAGGAATGACGAATCATCTAACACTCAAAAATTTTGTTACAGTAACAGGTACACCGGGTTAAGAACATAGGATCATTGTGGGGGATAGATGCTGCATGTGCAAGAAGAATGGGGATATGGTAGATCATTTGTTACCTCATTGTGTAGTAGCCAAGAACTTTCGAAACGACTTCTTTGCAAGAGTAAGATTAGTATGGGTGATGCCTAGAAGAGCGGCGGATTTTCTAGCAAGTTGGAGGGGTAAACAAGGTAATCCACAAAAGGCAATAACATGGAAGATGGCTCCATATGTCTATTGTGGTGCATTTGCAGGAGACTAATGACAGAAGCTTTGAAGATCAAGACCAGACAATGCAGGAGCTTCAATTTTTCTTTTCCAAAACCTTGTTCTTTTGGTCAGCTGCAATAGATTTTTATTTTTTGATAAGTAGGCAGTTGCAATAGATTTTAATAGACTAAGGCCTCGTTTGGAACTTGAACTCAACTCAGTTTAGTCTAATTTAAACTGAGTCTAACATCCAAACACCCAACTCTTAAATCACTAAACTCATCTCAACTCAAAACCTTTTTACACATGGAACCCACAACCTTTTTCAACTCAACACCTCTTTACACATGGAACCCACAACCTTTTTCAACTCAACACCTCTTTATACGCGGTCTGACAACCTTTTTTAACTTCTCATAAATACATATAAACTCATCTCAATATCCAAACATGTCTAAACTCATCTTAAGTGAGCCCTACAAAACTCACTCCACTATCTCAACTTACTACTATTCATAAAGAACTCAACTTAACATCCAAACGAGGCTCGATTGGCACTTGGAGTGTCTCAAAATTCTGTGAATAAAAGTGAAATGCTTTGACTTAATATGTTTTATTGAGTTTTGAAAAATGAGAGAACAAAAGTTGAATAAAAATATTATAAAGTTAAAAAATTGCTTAAATATCATTTTTTGATATTATTTTTGTTTTAAAGTTTGTATAAGTTATATTGGTTTTTGTGCTTGGATAATGATTAGTTAAATATTAAATGAAAAATTTGAAGACTTGAAATTGAAGTGTTTTGTGTTTGAGTGACGTTTGGGATAGACTTTGAGAATTTTGTGTCTCATCTCTATGTCCAAACAACCCTAAGTGTTTATGACTTTCTTGAGCTATGCCTATTGTTTCCAATTAATTGAACTTATTAATTACATATCAAAAAAGAGGTGAAGGGCATAGGTTCCACTTTCAATTGCTAGTTATATTTAGTTTAGGTTTATTTAAGGCCCATGAGAATTCCCCTTGAGCATTGTATGATCCACTCTTATCCAATATCCCACTCAATAATACCCCAAACCACTCATCTCTACAAAGGCACTCAAACAATAACAAAAAGTCGAAATACTATTCAGGCTATTGTTCACATTATGCTTGTGTGGCACAATTCACAGTAATATACAGTGTTCATGGTACTGTCCATGTTTACAATGATGCAATGGGAATAGCTGAGGGGATTAGAAATTTAAGGGTATTCAATCGGACTCTTCTTGAGAAATGGTTGTGGTGGTATAATAACATTGAGGAGGAGGCTTTGTGGAAATTGGTGATTGATTTCAAGTATGGAGATATGTTTTTTTTTTTTTTTGGCAAGATTGTGGTTCGTCTACCACAACATTGTGAAGTTGCCATGGAGTTATGGGTAGATATCATCAAAAGATTGGAGCTAGCCTGGGCTATGCCTACTACTGTGGTCGAGCTTCTGGCCAGTAGAACGAATTTGGGCAGTATTCCACAAATAACAGCTATGTGGAAGATGGTTCCTACTTGTATTCTATGGTGCATATGGAAGGACCGAAATGATCAAAAGTTTGAAGATAAAGGGCGCTCACTGAAGAAGATTAGATTGTTCTTTGTTAATACTTTATTCCTATGGGCTAAAGCAATTTATTTCAATGGCTTAGATTTTCATGATTTTCTTGTTTCTATATCTTCCTCCTAACTAGGTGTTACCTGTTGAATATTCTCTGTGTACTTGGGCTATGCCTATTCTTATTAATATAATATTTTACTTATAAAAAAAAGCAATGGGAACAGCTAAAGATGTGTCATAAAAAACAATGTTTCGACATAATCTTCAAGAGATACTTTATGATGAGATTGTCAACTTTCACTAAGGTTAGCATGGGTTAATTGAATGTGAATGGAAGGCAGAGTTGTTCGACTCAAGAGTGGACTAAAATCTCAAAATCAAAATATGGTGTCTACCATGCAATTTTCTGATCATCAAGAAGCTATTCATATGACCATCATGTGGAAACAATCATTAAGTTCTTGAAATTTGACAATAAAGTGAGGAGGCTGCAATATTTGAGCTTCAATAGAAGGAAGAACATCCAAGGCAACAAACTATACTAAACAGTCAAAGTAAAAAGATGAGAGAGAGAGAGACCTTAAATAGGATGCTAAAATGCCTAAATAGCAAGTAGGTGGATTCAAACACAAGCTTAAAAGATAGAGAGATAAGCTTTCGATGTAAAGAATGCACATGAATTGCTTAAGAAGGAAACGAAAGGCAAGCTTTTTATGTAAAAAATGCCAATATGCATATCTTATAGGTTAAAAGTTAAGAGTAATTTTACATACAACCATGAAGTGATAATTGCTTTGGAAAAGAGTGGGATCTACTATTAAAAAATTAATTTTTTCATGTAGTTCCCACATTTTATTCACTTTTTTCAAAACAATTACGTAGCGGTTGAATAATTCACAGTTGCAAATATCTTTTCCCAAAAGTTAAAGATGTCTCTATTTTCCGATTCCCAATGGGAGTTGCTAACTGATTGGAAAAGTTGCAGCGAGACTCCTTGTGGGGAGGTATGGTAGAGGTGCTTAAGCCACATCTTGTAAAGTGGACCACAATATGATCTCCGATTGAAGAAGGTGGATTGAGGGTTAGAAAGTTGATTCTCTTGAATCGAGCTTTGTTGGGGAAATGACTATGACATTAGGGCAATGAAAGAGAGTTCCTAGAGGGTGCTAATGAACATGCAAGAAGCTTGAGTGGTGGCTAGTGTTCCCAAAAGGTAAATGGATCTTATGGAGTTGGTCTTTGGAAAAACATTAGAAGGGGTTGGGGGGACTTCTCCCTTTTTACTAGTTTTGTTACATGCGACGGGTCCAAGATCCATTTTTGGCATGATGTCTGGTGTGGTGACCAATCTCCGAAAGGTGCCTTCCTAGTGTTACTCACAGTTGCTCACTCTAAGGATGTTTTTGTGTCAGATAACTATCAACTTTCACAGGGTTCTTTTTTAATGGTGTGTAAATTTTATCAAGGAGATGGATCTAATACTTAGTTCTTTGATCGGTTGTATTCAACTTCAATGTGGACACAACAATAAGATAAAATGGTTTTGAGGCCCATCAAAGAAAGGAGTGTTTGAAGTAGAATCATTTTATAATGTGTTGTGTACTTATGTTAGGGCCTTTTTCACTTGGAAGCTTATTTGAAGGAATAAGGCACCCCTAGAGCGAACTTTTGCACTTGGACAATGACTTTAGGGAAGAGTCTTACATTGGAAAGTGTGAAGGAGGGCATTGTTGTGATTCATCAATGTGGCATGTTCAAGAAGAATGGGGAGACCATTCTTGTTCTTCATGGCATATGGCTTTTGTAGGGATAGAATGTGTTATGCATTCTAGAGCGATGGATCATCTAGCATGTGGGGAAGGGCAGTTTGCTAGCCATCGGTGCCCATTATTTTGGAAGATGATCCCATCTTTCTTACGATGGAGCATTTGGAGAAAGTGATCATATCTTTGAAGAATGCAAATAATCTGTGTCGGAGCTCAAGTCTTTTTTCCTTAATACACACTTTCATTGGACACTGGTCCAACATGGTGCAGTTTTTTCCATTTCTTCTTATCAAAATTTTCTAGGACTTCCCCCCTTTACCCAGTTAAGTGGATGTTGTACATACATTGTATGTACACCGTCAGTAAAAATATACAATTGGTTCTATTCACTCTGGTCCTCCCTTAACTTGAACTACCTCCCTTATCGTCATAGTTGATTGCCCAAGTAAAATGCTTTAACTCTCTGCTCTTCTTAGATCTTATTTTGCGCCAAGTACATGACCTGCCTCTATTGCAGTGAGTAGTGCTGTGAATTGGTCCTCAAATCCTTCGCAGGTAATCCCCACACACCATTGTATCTCATTTACCATGTCCAAAATTCAATCTGATGATGAATCAGCTATATTGTTAATCTGTGGGAGAGATATCAGAGGGACTTCATCTTCTGCAGTCTCCGCTCCAAATTGTGGACCAGGCCCTGAAAACTCCCCCTCGCAAGGCACCAATGACAGCTCCATCCCTTACTCCACACCAGTTCCTAAAACTCACATCTCCTCCACAATGCTATTGATGTTGTCACCACCTTGGCCAAAGTTATGTGTCAACCCACAAGACGCTAGAAGAGATACATTGATTACCTCCAACATGGGTGGTGGAACAATGGTCACCATTTGAATTTTGGGGTTGGCAGAAACTCCCCCAAAACTTGGCAATACCACAAAGTCTCTCGTGGGTGCCATCGATTCGACAAAAAGAGCATTGACTGCACAACTCGTCGGGGATTTAGTCACCGTTGGTGAGGGGCAGTCCATTTCAGTCGTCTCCACGCCAATATAGGAAAGTCTACTTGATCTCCAACAGATGAGATGACAGACGAGAGAGAGAAAAGAGATCTGCCAGGCGCTGTCGAACCTGTGGCTCTACCACTGCCATAGACAAGACCAATGAGCTCTGGGACCCCTTGGAGGACACTCTAGCGACGGCTTTCCTCCGGTGATTAGGATCCTCTCAAGAAGCCTTCCATTTGACTTCGTCAATGCAGATCTGGTGTGCGCTTATGCTTCCATCATAGACAAGGCCGACGAGCTCCGAAGACTCCTTTAAGGACACTCCGGTGATAGTCCTCCCTCCAGCAAGAGGAATTTTATCAAAAAGCCTTCCATTTGGCTTCGTCGGTGCAGATTTGGTGGACAAAAAGCTTAGATTTGGTGTTTCCTGATTCATTGGAGTAGATCTGCAGTCTCTCTTAATCGAAGCTCTCTCATAGTTGTTGGGAGCTGAACGTCGTTGGGAGCAGATCACTGGAATTCTCAGACCTGCAAGGTTGTTCCATTGGTTCATTGCTCCAGCAGAATGAGTGCACAGATGGCTATTTCCGATAATGATTGCCGGAAATAGTTCTTTGTTTCGCTTAGTGTTCATGTCATTATGGGTCAATTTGTGCACTTTTGGGTAGGGTTGTGCAAACACTCTGCCTCAATTTGATCTCCACTCCGATTCCAATTTCGACTCCGTCAGAGTCGGAGTATTCGGAATTCAGAGTCAGAGTCGGAGTTACTTCAATAATAGATGTCAGAATTGGAGTCATACACGGCTCCAAACTCTGACAAAAAAAATTTTCTTGCATTGGAACTCCTCTCCTGCACTACACTGTTGATTCTTTATGTCGTATTAGAGATTTCTTTTGTCTTTTGGCATTCCGAAAACATAGTGGAGAGATGCATTTTGTCTTTTCCTTGATTTACTATTATTGCTTTAATTTGATAGGTCAACTGCTTTAGGCTTTAGCCTTTTAGCTCTATACTTTATAGGCCTGCTCCTCATGTACAGTGTATTATCAAAGCTTTATTAATACTAAACAGCTTTATTGATATATGCTGGATACTTGAAATTCTCTTTCTTTCTTTTATCTTCCCTCTCTTACGGACCTTTCTCAATCTCCACTCACATTAAACTGCTTTCTTTTCCCTCCCTTCATTTTCTTCATTGACAGAGGAATACCAAATACATGCACGCACACTCAAAGCAGAACCTCAGAACCACTCCTTTAGACAAATACATCACTCCCATTCTCTCTGATTAATTTCTTTCATTAATTAGTTTTTTCCTTTTGGGTCAGGTCTCTCAACTCTTAGTGTTCATCTCCTCTGAGTCCTCTCTTCAGTACCAACTCTCCTCCCTTCTCACTTTTCATTTTGTGTTTTTGTCAACCCATCTTCTAGACGGACAAATGCACGATGGGAAGTCTCCCACACGCAAGGAGATTGTTTGACGTCGGCATCACAAACGCACTGATTGAGCCATCTCTCTCTCTCTCTCTCACACACACACACACACACAGAGTGGCTCCGACCCTCCGACTCCGACTCCTGCAACTCCAATCAGAGTCGGAGTCCGAAATTACCTCCGGAGTCGGAGATCAAAGGTCAGCTTTCTAATCCGACTCGAGCCCACTCCTACTTTTGGGTGGAATCCAAGACTTTCAAATTTTCACTAGAGAAATAGAGGTCCTCAATAAAAATTGTGGAGAAGAGTAGTAGAAGGGTTTGGAGGTCCCTAGTTATGGGATGTGGCGGTATAAAGTGGCTGGGAATACGGTGGAAGCTATGTTTTAGGCAGAAAGACCCTCGTAATTCATCAAACACATGCGTTAAGGAAATAGAGCATTCATGGCTCAATGATGCTCCAATGTACACGGTATATTCTTACTTATAGCCAAATATGGTGAAGGAGGTTGGCGGGGGGTTCCAGTCATCCGGAAGGATATGAAGGCATGGATTGGGAGAAATTTGTTGTCAAGTTGCAGAAATTCGATCATCTTTTTCCTCGCAATCATGGAGACGGGGAAAAGTAAACAGAATTACTTTGCCCATGAGAACAACAATATGGGCCTAAAACAAAAAGACCTGAGTGCAACCATAGTGTTGAGGCAATCATATGCAGAAGCTCCAAATACAGGTCCTGCTTCGATGAATCAGTTTGCTAATAGGGGCAAGAAAGGAAGTAGTGAAAGGGGTCTGCAGCCTCTACAGATTTTACATGGAAATATTCCAAGTCAGAAGGGGTCCGACTTGGATGGGTCTTCCCAATCGTATGCATTGTACATTAAAAGAGATGCAACACCAGCTTGCTGAGTTGAAGGCAACAGTTTTTTTTTTTTTATAAGTGAGTTGAAGGCAACAGTTGCTATGTTATCAGCAAAAATTGTGGGGCTAGGTGAGCTAAGAGGTGGTAATGGTGCTGCTGTAAGGCCCAATAAGGGCGAGCTTGCCTGTTAAGTGATGGGCTGAATGCTAAAAAGTTTGGATAAAGGAAAAAAGAAAGTTGGTTTTGGCCCAGTTTCAATATCTAGAACCAAGCGAGTGTGGAGGGTCAAAAGAAAATGCAGGTCATCTACATTCAAAGAGACCTTGACCACTATGCCAAATCCATGTAACTGAATATGCAAAATCAATGCTTCCAGCTATTTGGGAATGCAACATCTGTGTTAACTGCTACCAAAAGACTAACAACAGCGATCTAACCCAACATGAAGTTGATGTTGAAATGCAATGTACATAGTAAGCATCCACTACACAAAGAAAATACTTCAAATGCAAAAAAACATGAAAGAACCAAGTATAATAAAAGGCTTACGTGTAGGTCCTCCAATGTTGACCACTAGCAGGGGTTTTGGTAAAGGTGCAAACTCATCATGCCATGCGCTGGCTGCACTACGAAGAGCAGCAGAATCTATTTGATGGAGAGCTCCTATGGTGAGGACCTGAATTCAAAGTCCTTAGCATAGACTAACAGCACAGTAATGATGAGGCTAGTAGTACATCAAGGTCAATGTTTCTCAAATAAAGCAAACTTTTGCACATTGTGTATAGTTATTGATACGTACCACATGCCTATCAGGGGGTTCGCGTGGAGTTATCCACCTACGAAGAAACTGAGGAATCTGCTGCTGTGCATGAGGAGTCAAAGGATAATAATCATGTTGAGGGGTAATCACTAAGTCAAACCTATTCAAATTTGACCTTGGATGTTGTATCTGCCACACAAAATCCAAAATAAATGGCAAAATAAGAAATCTAAATATCTCAACATATCTTTGGGTACTCAATCAAATCCTTGCCCATAACAATTAGCAAAAGAAACACAAATTTCAATCAAACTAGCAGTGAATGTTAAGCTACAAGTAAAAAATTTAAAAACATTAGACTACAAAGAAAATTAATTGGCTAGAAATGTTTCGAATAGTATCATGTTAATTCTTAAAATAAAGTATATTGTTAGCATGCAATCTGAAATTACTGCAGTCCAAAAAGTAAAAACAATTTCTTGATTGGCACCGGGTGTCTAGGAATAACATCCCGACTAATTAAAGGGGTGGTGCACAGGCCCTCGGCAAAGAGTTTCCCGCAAGTAAACCTCGGGTAATTCAAAGGAAACATCCCCTAATCCGATGGCCCCTAGAGATTGTTGCACCCTAGGGGATTTGAACCTTTGACCTGGGGAGAGCATACCCCCAAGCCCAAGGCCTTTACAACCTGAGCCAACCCCTAGGGGTTCAAAATTAAGAGCAATAGAAAGACTCTTGAAGCAAATAGAATGTGACTACAAGAAAATATTGCAGAGGTAAAAAATGAAAATTTTCCTAGTAAACCTATAGTAGGAAATGATATCCGCTCCACAAACACAAGGGGCTTGGGGGGCATCATGGTGCCAACAAGCACTTCAAGAGTCCATGTTCCTCCACATACAAGTTAGCAAGTCTAGGAACCAAAGGGAAAGAAGTGTACCCTTTCTCAAGTAACTTAACTTCTTCCTTAATGGCATTTAAAAGCCTTCAGTACTTAATAAAATCCAAAAGATACTCTCGAACCAAAAAAATTAAAAAAAAAAAGTCCATAAACCATCTTTGTTGTATAGATTTAGTCAATAAAGACTTATCAAAAGAAAGATATAGTCAATAAAGCATCTTAATGTTAAGCAACCAAGACAAAAGAAGCAATTCTTCAACAAGTGCAAAATAATATGAAAATGAGATGCCATAAACAAACCTGAACGACAAAAACATTTTGTGATGCTAAACGTTTTATGGAACTAGCAATAGATATTGTGTCTCTGCCAGAAGCAACCACCAACAAAGGTCCATCCCTGAAGAAAATATAACCTTGAGATCAATCTCGTATGCAGCATTGAGTTACAATAGCATAAAATTTTATCCTAACCAGCACCAGCAAATGCTACATTTCAGGTCTTAAAATTAGAGCTGGATTTGTTTGATAAATTTGCATTTTATTTGAAGGATAGAATCAGACACACATGCACGTATATATTTAGGTGTTTTTCTGTGCATGCAGTGACACATGTTTCCTTTCAAACAAGCAATATATGTCACTCCTTTAATTCTCTTTTCATATCTGTATTTGCTTATATTTTTAAGACACGATCACGTGTGTTCAAGACATTCCAGACCTCGCAAGATAAATTCAAACTTCTATGCAGCTTATTAATCTTATGCCAAAACACTTGGCTAGTGCAAGTTAAGAAGGTTAAAATATTGCATATTTTGGTATACAGTATCTCTTTGCCAATGATATATCTTGGCCTCCTGTTGAGACCTTGGATGCCTCTTTCAAGGCCAAATCTATTTGAAATTGTGTGATCTAGAAGATGGAACACTGTTCGCTTGGATGGAATAAGATGTATTTATCTAAAGGTAGCAGGATCACTCTAATCAAGAGTACCCTCTTCAATTTGCCTACATTTTCTCATCCATGTTTCCAATTCCCACTAGTATGGCCAATTGAATTCAGAGGCTACAATGAGACTTTTTATGGAGTGAGTGAAGAGTTCAAATTTCACCTAATAAACTAGGTAAATGTCTCAGCCTTTGATTGATTGATGTGGATCTTGATGCCATGTGTAAGCCAATCAAAAAGACTGACATGTGACCTCCCATTAGTTTTCCAAAGGAAAATTGATGACTGTACCAAATGGTGAGTTTCTTGAAATTCAGGTATCAATTTTGCAAAAGTTAAAAATTGAAGCCTCAAATTGCAAAAAGGGAAAAACTTGTACTTATTTTGCAATTAACCCTTTTTTATATCCTTTTGTTTCTAATTAGGTGTCCTCCTATAAACGTCTTATGTACTTGGACTATGCCTTTTGGGTTTACTAATGACAAAATTTTCTGACTTCTGCGATGCAAAAAAAGAAATGCATGTTACCAACTAGACTTGGTTGATCTAATATGCAACAGTTGCATTTTATGAGCTTGTAAGGCCCATTGAATTCCATGAATAAGAGGGAAGCTATGCTATAAGTAGCTGTTTGCTACTGCCATAGGGTCTGCTTGCTTTTATTTGATTTGCCTTCACTATTGCTCCTACAGGTTGGCCTAAAAGTGGGGGTAGGATCAAACAGGTTGGGTTATGAACATGAGCAAAAACACTCTAACTTGAGGGCGAGTGTCAAGAAAGGTCAGCCCTTCCATTATAAGGGATTGTAATGCTAGTATGCCCAATCTATGCACAGTAGCCTACCTGCCAAATCAAAAGTTTGTTAATTTTTTTTTCTTTTGGTGAGTAATAAAAGTTTCAATAAAAAGCATGAAAGAACAATCCAAGTACACATGACGTATACAATGATACAATCCCCCATCAGACTTTAAAGGAAAGAAAATGCAATCCCCCCATGGACAAACAGGAGGCATAACTTAAGGATTGGATAAAATGATATCTAGGAGCATGTGAAAGGTAGTGCTCTATCTTCACTCTATACATTAATATTTATTACTTAGCACACCGTATGTGGTAGGTAGTGATGAAGGTCTAACAAAATAAAGACAGTCTCATTATTCCTACATGTCAGTAGCATTCCCTTGAAACTTGCATGGGTGTATCTATGAAGTAATAACGCATAATGTTGTATACCCATGTTTGTATGAAATATTACTTCTGACAAGCACATGCAGGGGAACAAACTTCAAATCAGGACCCAATTGCAAGACCAAAGCACAGAATATCACTAAGGCAGAAACTGTTTGATCTATAAACAGGAATGAACCTCATTATTTTGGGTAAACCAAAAGCTACTTTAATGTTTTAAATGGGATATCAGCAACATATTTATCAAGGTAGTAAAATACTATACTATAATAATGAATAATATATCTATGATAGCTAAAATAACCTTTTTAATTTTCTATGCTATAAAAACATTGCAGCAAACCAGAGATAATAACTTCTGAGTTAAATGCATTTTCATATATAATTGGCAAGATAAGATATATTCAGCTAAAACAAATAATCAGTGCCAATGCATGTTTCTTCTTTCCAAAGTGCCTACACATACAAACACGTTGCATGCATAGTCTCACACTTGAAAATGTTTTGTCCCTCCAACACTGAAAATTAAGCAAAAGGTTATTAACACCGGCATCTCGTAAAGCAATGAAGAAGAAGAACCTACTTTTCGAAAGTGTCACGAGCCATGCCCACAATGTGCTTCACATCAGCTTCTAAAACAGATGCCAAGCCTAGGCCGTGGCCGCCATTTTCTGAAGGTAGAGGAGTAAGTTTCTTCCTGCGCGACGTCAATAAAATTATCTGCTTTATGAGATAATATAATATCTTGTGAAACGAGACAGGCAACCAGTGAAGCCACTCATTTATTCCTCCTTTTGGCCTCGTAACCCTCTGCATATGAAAGCTCCAGCACATAAATATAGATTGAATCAAATTCCAAAATTCTGTATATTTCAATGCATATAAATATACTGAATAAAACACCAAAAGACACTACTTCAGCACTTCTAGCTACTATATGATCATAATCTATAAGCTCTAGATTAGTGATATTTAATCAAATCTATTCCGGGACCTTTCAATGTTAAGAACGCTCGAAATTGTTAATTCAAGGTTTAAAGAATTTTGTAGGACTGGAGGAAAGAACTGACGTATAAGACATGCTTGTCTGCGAGGCCGAGGGCGCGAACCAAGCCCAAGCTCTGATTCTCGGAGGACGGGGAGCCGTTACCGATGACGACGGCTCGGCGGATGAAGGCGCCGAGGAAGCCGACTTCGAAGATATCAGGAACACCGCGGGAGGTTGGGCTCGGAGGCTCTGGAAGCCGTATCGGCTTCATATCGTTTACCGTCGGTACGGAGTATAAACCCTAACACGAAGCGCACCAATCCAACAGGGACCAGAGAGAGAAAAGTCGAAGGAGAGTGAAGAAATAGATGGTAGAAGGGAAGGGAAGGGAAGGGAAGGGATCCGATCGCAGGTAAAGGGGCCGAGGAAACTAACTGCTTTGTTTGAACTCACTCTTGCACTCTCTAGGGAAAGGCCAATAATTTCTCAGAAAGAAGGTTCCTCCCGTCGTCTTCATTATCTCTCTTCCTTTTTTCGCCCTTCTTCAGATTGTTTTGACAATTCAGCCCCTCAAGGAGGAGATGGTGTCCAATTAGGGTCCAATTAGGGTGCAAAATCCGGTCCAGAGCATCACGTTGGATTATTCAAATATAAATTCATAATTTACATAAAATCATATGATTTTATAATTAATCATTTCATTATAAACCTTTTTTCATATTAAATTATTCATCTATTAATCAAAATAATAATAAAATATCAAATATATGGAAGAGAGTGTTTATGGAATAAAGAAATAATTTTTTAATATTTTACTCGAACTACAGTGAATATCAAATACAACCACAAAAGCTAGTTTACTGTAGTTGAAAGTCTTCATCTTCTATTAACCAAATTATTCATTTTATTTGCATTTGTATAATCCATTAACAATACTCACCCAAAATCTACAAATATGACTACTAGAATAAAGAGTAAAATAGAATTAAAAAAATAATAAAATGCAATAGAGAAAGATTCAGATTTTCGATTTTAGGTGTTTTTTTAAGGTAGTTTGCTTAAAAATAAACTTTCAAACTACTACGAGAATAAAATTAAGATAAAGAACGAATGGAAATAAAAATTTAAATGAAATAAAGAGAGATTTAGAGGGTATTTTATATTTTGCTTATGAAAAATGAGTTTTCGAGTCAAATTATCCTGAATCCCAGTTGCAAAAACAGCAAAAGCATTGGTTCCATATCCCAAGCAAGAATATAGAAAAGCCAAAAACAAACTGACCATCTAGTGCTCTTGAAATTCCTCCACATCCGACCTATCCAAGGTTCCTAAATAGATAAATGCTTTAAACCAAAAAAAAATTTCACAAAATCAAACCCATAAATTGACGTAGCGTGAAATGATACGTTAAATTATAATGTTACTTTTATCAAGTAGATCTAACGTATCATATGAAACCGTATTATATTGTGAACTTTTATTTGTGAAATCTCTTTGTGACTATAACACTTCTCTTCAAAAAAGCTCCATTAATAACGAACACCAAACGATGTGCACATGTAACGGCTGTAGCTTTAAAACGAGAGAAGGTTTTAAGGGGCAGTTGAGTTCATATAAACATTGAGTTATTTTCAAATTTAATACAAAAAGCATCAGAAATTTTAGCATTAGAAACGTAATTATCTGGCCAGCCAGATTTTCATTTCCCAAACGAGTGAAGGAACAAAAGAAGCTAAAAGACCAAATTGATCTTACCCCTTGCTGCAGCTCCGCCAAAGGGCAATCCCATCTTTCTGGCTGAACTGCAGCAAATGAGTATTGCCAAGTACACTAGCAATATATATTGCCAAACTCTAGAAGTCTAGAGATGTGAATGATATGTTGCAAATGCCAAAGGTACAAAAAAGAGGAACGTGGGGAGCCTTAACAAACATCCTCTAACAGTTGTAACAGCATAAAAACAATGATGAAAAAAGGTGAGCCAATAAATTGGCCTAGCTCCCTAATTTTCTTGGCCAAAGTGTTGGGAAAATGCCAACGTGTAGATGATTGCTGAAGACTGCTTCGAGGAAGTCACTAAAAACTACACTTGCTCGTCTTTGGAAGAAACTAGTCTGTTCTGATGTATAGCGGCGTGTAAGAGCTACATGGGGCTAGGCAATAGGCAGTGCATGAGGCTCTTGCACCGGCCGAAGGAGGGTGCATGGTAGCTGGCTGCTGGAACATGGTGGATTGGTGGCTTGGGGGAATGTTGGTGGGGCGCATGCGACAAGGTGGAAGCACAAAAGTGGGGGATCCATCTTCAACCTTCCAGAAAGGAAAAGGAGAAACAAAGTAAGGATGGCAGATTTTTCTTGGGGACAGAAAGCGCAAAGGGGAATGAAGGGAGAGACATATCATCTTTTGTTGTCTACACCCATTTGTCAAGATTAATATGAAGTAATTCTTACTTCATTTTCCAAATTTTTATTTATGTACTTGAGTTTCCTACTAACAAGTCAACACAAGTCACCAAACAAGAAACATTACACTCAAAGCTCAGCCCCATCTTATGATACACCACACCCGGCTTTGAAGGGGGAAAAAGAGGAAGAAAAGCTATGAACCTCCGGCTTTGACAGCCTGACTCTGTTATGCAAGGATATGCATGCAGCATGCTGTAGACCAACTCAAAGAAACTCCAACAAGATCAAAGCAAGTCCTGAAGTGAATTATTTCTGATGGAGAAAACTGCAGAGATAATTTACACTGAATTGGTATCATCAACAAGAAGCATCAGCCTATGCTAAATTCAGTAGAGCAAGATCCATAACCTTTGAGTACCAATCGAAAGTATTTTAGTTTGTAAATGAGCAATGCCTTCCATCCAGGCAATGAATCAAAACTTGGTAACATCTAATAAAGTACATGGATAAAGTTTTTGTTTTAAGTGGTTAGAGTCTGAAACTCTGGTCCTCGACAAGAGGAGAGTGATAATCTCTGGTTGATAAACAGTTAAGTTGCAACAGGTTAAAATATTTTGATATGTACTGGAACTAGAACAGAAACACACAGCAAGGGCATATATCAATTTTATAAACACAGAGATGAAAAGGTACAATGCTGCCTCTAAAAATGTACAACATCAATTCTAATAGGTCAACAAAATATTCTAGATCGAAATCTTTACAATCCAAAACCATGTTCACAGTGACCCAGGTAATATGAAAGTTCAGTAAAATATATAGTCTCGGAGCAAACAGCCCACCACAAGTCAAGTATTTGGAATTCTCAGTAAGTCAATGCTCAAATGTTGCAGTGCGCAGTTATTCTCATATTTCCGGGCGTTTCTCAGATCAAACTATAAACAAGTATAGAAGCTCAGATAGAACTAAAAAGTATGCAGACTTTATAATTTTGGCTATTTGATGGGTTATTTGATTACAAACATCAAGCCATGCAAATTACAAGGCTCAGTGTGTTCTAATAAACTCATGCCAGAACACAGATGATATGGTTTTAAATAAGTACAAAATTTATTAATATCAATAAAGGAATAGGCCCAACCCAAGTACAAGGGAAATCAGAGAAGACTGCTAGCTATGAAGAAGAAATTGATACCAGGAAATCATCAAAACTGAGCTCATTAAAATCTATAGATATTGCCAAGAGAAATAACGTATTGAAAAAGAGACTTCTAATAACGTTACTTTTTTCAAAGTTCTGATAATTTCTTTCACTTCAAATGCACCATAGGAGGCATATGAGAACCATCTTCCATATTGTTGCAATTTGCAGGATGCCATAAAGACTTCATCTACCAAGAAGATCAGCTGCTCTCCCAGGAACCCATGCTAACCCAACTCTGCTGAAGAAATCATCCCACAAGGCCTGGCAACCTCACAATAAAGTAGCGCATGATTCACGGTATCACCATTTTTTCTATGCCTCCTATGCATGCAGTGCCGGTAAATTATGATGATCCGGAATTTCCAATAGGTTGACAATCGTCAGGATCTTCTCCGAGGTAGCTGTCCATAAAAAGAAGGCAGCTTTTAGAGGCACCTTACTCCTCCAAATGTTCCTCCAAGAAAAAATAAATGTCATCCACAAAACATTTTTAAGTCTGTGAATGACATTAGTATGACAGTTTCTTGTTTTTTTTCCCCCAGTTCAAATTACCTTGGTTATGTATTTTTGCTTAAGAAATCAGCTCGTATGGCATGGAGATTAGAATTTTGAAATCTAATTTCTGAACAGATTTTCCGCTGTCAAAATGAGGATGGCAAGTTTCAAATTTGATGCCATCTCATGATTCATTCAATTAGAAATGCAAATAAATTAAAAAAAGAAAAAGATTAGATGGTTGGATTCATGTTGCACCTGGATTAACTCTTGGCGATGTTATTTTTTCTTATTAAACTTCAACAAATTAATACTTTGTCAAGTCTACCATTGGATAATATCTCCTCCATGTATAATTTACAATCTTATCCCAAATACTAAAAATGTTTAGTGAATTTACATATATATTTGTCTCTGTGTGTGTGTATTTATATACATAAAAACACATAATGGTGGCCTAAAAAAGTAGGGGAGAGAGAGAGAGAGAGAGAGAGAGAGAGCTTCCTCCACCAACATATTTATAGTTCTTTTGTACCACTCCTGCCTTGAAATCCTACCTCACTTAAACTACAGCCTAGTCCAGGCAGAATTCCAGTCACCTTGTTCTCTTATCATATAATTCATAAGCATTATCTGGCATTTATTTAACTCAACATCCAAGGACTTTGTTTTAAGAAAATACACAAACATAAAGGATAGAAGCAGGAAAGCAACAGCAAAGCAGCTTTGTGGTACTAAACCCTGATTGGGCTTATTATTGAGGCAATGGTATAATATACCCGTTTTATACATGAAAAAACAAAATTAATACAATGAGAAATCAACAATGAACATGTAATTAAACAAAATCAGTTAATTGACAGGATAGTGTGAAAGAACAGATCAACACTTTGTACTAGGTAATAAATTAACTTGTAAATTCATAAACTCAGAAAAAAAAAAAGGTTAAACATAACAATGCAACAGCACTCAAAAGGCTTCCAAATATAAACATTAGTTCCAACATCAAGCGCATCAACAGCTAGAAGTTAAAGGATAGTTTTGGGAGCTTACAGAGACCGGGATACCATATATCTAGATACCATATATCTAACAAGAAATGGACAGACATCATTTAAAAATCCATCCGTTGCATACCTCAGCTGAATTTAGACACAGCAAGAATGGAAATCAAGATCTGCAGGAAGGTAGAGTGATGCCTCCACAGCAAGCAGCAATTATTATGTACAGCAATAGAACAATCACGAATGTCAACAGTGCCCTGTCACAAATAAGAGAAACATTATATGGATGAAAACCATAATGCCTGAAGGCTATTGGCAGCATAAACTATTAATATGTACACAGACTATTAACAGTTCCATTCTATGGTTAGAATCCAACTTAATGCCTACAATTAATAAATAGAATCAAGTTCTTCATTCTATAAAGCAAAATTTTTTTGATAAATAATCTTGCAGTATAAAGTGGCCGATAAGTCATGGTAAAACAGAAACAGAAAACCTCTTCCTGATGATAGCAGACTAAACAGTTAATTAGGTAGGTGGTTTTAACACATACCATAACATTTTGTGTCATGTCAAAACTCTCAGACATGATTTGAAAAAGCCACTATACAGTTCTTAATTTCATGGTAACATTCCATAATCCTTGAAAAATAAGAACCCAATACTAAAGGTCCAAACATAGCTCTGACTAGAAAACAATGATTGGTCTCTAAAACTTAAAGCACTATATGCCATCCCCAAAAAAAAAAAACATAGAAAGTACTAAATGACATCAAAATTAAAGATCTAGATCCCATGCGATTCAACCGCTTGAAGCCAGCTATATCAATGTTCTCCACTATGTTTTGCTTTCATTATAGGCATCGCACTTTTCCACAAAACCTAAACTTCTAATTTTTCACCTGCTCTTAACATGGGGTGGGGTGTCATGAAGACTGCCACCTGAAACAACACATTGTGTACTAAAATGAATTTCTCTTCAATGCATCTATAACAAGATCAATTGCCATTTTTTGGCATCTCATCTCAAGTCTCAATTCCTCATTTTAACAGATCTCAACTCATAGTCATGTCACTTCATTGCCCAAGACTATATGCCATAACACGGGCCTCTTCTATTAGAAATTTCACAAAATCTACCTCAAAGTTGCAGCAAGTGTTTGTAGATTAGACAATGCTTATTTCTGATAGGTTCAATAAATCATCGTTTTACTATATTCTTACATAAATACAGAGAGTTCTGTTGTAAAAGAATGCCCAACTCCCAGGAATGTTGAGAAAAATAGAGCAAATATGGAAATAAATTGTCATGAGGCAGATATAAGCCTAATCGCTTAAAATGAGGCAGATATAAGCACACCAAAAAACAAAAAAAATTGCAGTTAGTTTGTCTACATTTCTACTTTCTGGACTCGGATGATTTGATATTTACTAACTAGTTGTTAACTGAACATTAGTGTAATCCAAAGTCACAACAGGATATAGGAAACGTACACAAGCTTGGCATTTTTCATACAAATAGCTTGACGGAGGCGCTTGGACTGTTTCTTGAAGTGAAATGCACCATCTTGCATTGTTGAAGTTTTGTCAACAAGAAGTTCAATCCGGTCACCTCTCTCAAGTATCTTCTCTATGTTTTCCACCATGATGGTACGAATCTGGATACCACGTTTTTGTAGCTTGTAAGCACAAAAAAAAAGCTATGACTACAACTATAATAAAAGACCGACAAGAAGAGAACAAAAAAAAGAGTATAGATAGCATATAAAAATAAGGGAAGAAATTGTAATGCCAGATTTATCCATGACATATTTCAGATCATGCAGCAAAGTGGACATATTTCAATAAAAAAAAGTGTTCTTTTTTCCTAATCTTCGCATGTTAAGTTTAAATGTTACAATGTAAATATTAGAGGTCCAAAACAATCTAAAAAAATAAACAAAAGAAAATGATAGATACTTTGGGCAAAAGAAAGAAAGAGACTTAGATGCAGCAACCCGCATGACCCACATTCATAAGAGGAAAAAATATAAATTTGTACGCACAATTTGATCAGATGCTCTAATGATGACAATGCCTTATTTTGAATTGCTAATAGGCACGAACTGAAATAGATAAACTATAAATAATTAAGATTGAACCCGGAATTGAAGTGTATATGAACTGGGAAAGTGCTGTAATTTAAAATCATTGAAAGCAACTATCTTTGCATTGATAAACAAGATACTTGCCTCACTAACTTCACCTCTTACACGGTTAAGAGTATCTGCACTAGGATTACCAGAGAAAAATTCCATTTGCTGATGCAAGACTCTTGAGAAATCATCATTCATTGCATAAGCAGGTGCGTAGTTGGCCACTCTGCCATAGTTTTTCATGAACCTCATGTGAATATCCTCCAAGTAAGAAAAAGGGATCCTCCCTGGACCCAGGCACAAGCAACCACAAACAGAAATGCGAAAGAAGAGAAGGAAACACAGTGAGGAGGGGAGAAAAACAGTCCATGAAAAATATCAAATAGAAAAATAATCGAGGAAATTCATAAAAACAAAATGGATTTTCCAAACAACTTATAGATCATGATACACAAGAAAAACTCCGTCCAACATTGAGTAGTTTACAAGATATTTTAACAGAGGTGAATTCTTACAGACTGGATGTTGGGGTGAATAATGGGATGTATATGGTCAAACATTAGTATAGATTGAGTGAGTTTCACTTGTCATATAAGTTCGACAAAAGACAGGTGTTAGGATATTTATGTTTTTCTTCCTATTATTAAATAGTGAAATCCAAATCCTTTAATTGTAAAACATAGACATATATATTTGCTGAAAGTCTGATGAAGCAGAGTTAGATTGTCCTCTGCCCTCTTTTCTCCTATTTTCTCTTTCTCGCCTTTCTGCCAAACCCTAAAAAGAATTCCTCAAATCTAAAAATGGCGGATAGGATTTTTCTTAGTTAGTTCATGGTGAATCATCCTCTTTTCAATAAACATGCATGCCTGCCTTTGCCATTGTTCATTTCCTCATTACATAAAGGGACAGCAATCAAATTCTATTTTCTCCTTTCACAATTCAACTATTTATGTCATAAGAAGAATACAATATGGTTCTCCAAGTGAAATGTCTGCTGAGCAGACCAGAATAGCAACATGGTACAACAGGGCACTGCAGAAGTTCGCCTTCCAGTACCAAGACAATGGAGTTAGCATTCAAAAGCTTTTGTGATAGTCACAGAACTTTACCAACTTGAAAATCACATCATTGAACCACAGAATTGAGGCTATACGACTAAAAGGGTGAAAGATTTAGCTAACTCATTCTTTGATTGCTAAAAGGTTGACGCGTAAAAAAATGAAAAAATGTAACCTATTATGGGTAGTTCTGAATCAACAAGTGATGAAAAATAAATTGGCTACTCCTGTACCATCATTTGATGGCATTGAGTATGCTATCATCCCCCTAAGAGTGAAACTGCCATAATCACTAGTAGTCTGCATTGTTTTTCGCAGTTTCCTCAGGATTTAATGAATCGTTATCAGTTTTGCTCAATCGAGATATAAACAATAGCAAAATTGAAACATCAATTGGTTTCTTTATTATCAGATCATTTTTTAACCGACTCATAAAACTCAAATCAAAACATTGAACTGAAGCTGAAACCCAGTACCTAAGTCGTACTGATTCAAGCCGCAGCCTATTTTTAATTGTTCTGACTCCATATCACATGTACATAAGTCTAACCCACTAATCGACGTAAGATTAGATTAAATAAGTCAAGTCTAATCCACCTCAGATCATAAAACAGAAAAATTTTCAGAGCGAAAATCGATAATCCCTTAAGCCCTCCCGAGAAACCCGGCTGTTAAGAGCACCAAAACATGGGGATAGCGATTAGCGAGCAAGGAATTGTGGAGAGAGCGGGAAAAAACAAAAGGAATACGCACTGCCGAAGGTGTTGTTGGCCATGCAGAGGAAGGTGAGGCCATCGGATCGAAGTATGTGGAAGATGTAGGTTTCCTGAGAGAAGCAGAGCCTGGAGTCAGCCTGAGACGGAATCTTCTCAAGGATCCGCCTCGCCACCACCCCTGGGTTCCCCGTCACGGCGCTAAACTCCGCCAGCACCACCGACCCCCGAGCCACCACCGCATACAGAATCGCCATCAGTGCCTCTGATCTCCAGGAGAATCAGAGAACGATCTCTCTGAAAGAAGAAAGAAGAAAAGAGCTTCGAAGGTAGAGGCGGGAGGTAACGAACGAACAAACTCACAAAGTCTGATTTTACCGGCTAGTCCAAGGTGTGATGAATTGGTTGACCAGGACTGCATGGGATGCACGTGCGACTTCTTTCCTTCTTGCTGCCTACTACTTTTTTTTTTTTTTTTTTTTAGGAAACATACTTCATTAACAATAAAGCTTACAAAGTATTAGAATCAGACCAAAGAAAATTAGAAATTACATCAGGGTATGCACCCCACCATAAGCTAACATTCTGAACACTTAAGCCATATTTGGCAAGTAAATGTGCTGCTACATTGCAGTTTCTATAAGTATGTTGCACATCATAGATACTGAACCGAGTCATCAGATCCTTTGCCTCACGAATGACATTGCCAAAGGTAGCCTTTGAAGGGCCTTGCTGGTTAAACTCAGTGACCACCAACTGAGAATCACTTTCAATAACCAGGTTATTAATTCCAAGATGGATACAGAATTGCAAACCTCGGAGGATAGCTAAAGCCTCAACTTCCACAAAGTCATAGCAGAACATTCCTTCATTGCAGCAGACATGATCACTTCTCCTTTAGAGTCTCTAACAATAGCTCCTATACCAGCTACAGAACCGGATGAAGAAAAGGCTCCATCTACATTTAGTTTGAAAACTCCAGGAGGTGGAAGTTCCCATCTGTACTGATTTCTAATAATAGGAATAGGTTTATTTTTTATCTCTTTGTATGATTTCTGCATTGCCAAAGCATTTCCCAGAATAGCATCAATACTCATTGCCTTATCCTCAAACATCTTCATATTTCTTCTATACCAGCAGCTCCAACATATTATGAAAAACAGATCAAGCATATCATGTCTCTTATTCTGTTGCAGCCTCAGAACCACATCCAGGAACATGTCATGTTCCTTCATAAGAACCATTGATGGGAAATAGAGAGACCAGACCTCTTTGATAGCTGGGCAGGAACAAAGAGCATGAAGAGTATCCTCATTTTCAGCATGACAAAATACACAACCATCCTCTGCTAACACCTTTTTCTTCTTTAGATTTGACTTTGTGGGTAGGATTTCTTTGACAGCTTTCCAAGCAAAGATCCTCACCTTTACAGGAAGTTTCATGCTCCATATAGCTTTCCACATTTTCCTTAATAAATCAGCATTTGAGGATTCCTCATTCTGTCTACCTAAACTTAAATCTTTAAACAGTCTATAGGCACTTTTGACAGTATAAATACCATTTGCTTCTTTCTTCCAGTAGATTAGATCCTCTCTATCTTGGCTGAGCACAATCTTTGTAATGTGAAGAGCTACTTCTGGTCTAAAGAGTGCAGTAATTTTACCCACATCCCACATTCTCTGATTGGCAATAAATAAGGAATTAACAGTTGCACTTTCATCCCCTATCAATTCTGCATTCCCATAATGAGAGGGACTGATATGTTGTCCAGCAATACTAGTAAAGCCAGGAACCCAAGAGTCTGTCCAAATCCTCACCTCCTTTCCCAAGCCAATTCTCCACTGACAGCCCTCTTGTAGTTTGTGCTTTGTTCTCCAAATACCTCTCCATACAAAAGAGGGGTTATAGCCCAATGCAGCATCTAAGAAGTGTTTTTTAGGAAAATATCGAGCTTTGAAGATCTTATGGAGTAAAGATTCAGTGTTCTGCATAATCCTCCAACCATTTTTTGCTAGAAGAGCATCATTAAACACTCTCAAGGCTTTAAAGCCCATCCCTCCATTCTGTTTTGTATTACACATCTTTGACCAGCTCATCCAATGTATTTTATGTTCTTCCTTCTTTTGGCCCCACCAGAATTTTGCCATTAATTGCTCTAGCTCTGCACACAGAGAGGAAGATAGTTTAAAGCAATTCATGGCATATGTTGGGATAGACAAGGCCACAGCCTTTATTAAAATTTCTTTCCCCCCAACCGAAAGCATCTTCTCCTTCCATCCTTGCAGTTTTTTCCACACTTTATGTTTTATATCAGAAAAAGCTCTATACTTTACCCTCCCAACCAAAGGTGGAAGCCCCAGGTACTTCTCAAATTGTTGGCTGTGCTGCATTCCAAAGATCCAAAATATCTTGCCTTGTATCAGGTTTTACATTTGTACTAAAAACAATGCCAGTTTTGCCTCTGTTAATCTTTTGACCCGAAGACTGCTCATAACAGTGCAATAAGTGTTGAATCCTTTGATTTTCATACACATTTGCCTTACTAAACAAGATGCTATCATCAGCAAAAAGTAAATGGGATAGTCTAGGAGCTCCTCTGCAGATTCTAACAGGTGTGATCTTACCATGCTCTTCAGCCTTCTTAAGTAGAGATATCAAACCCTCAGTGCAAAGTAAGAACAAATAGGGAGATAATGGATCCCTTTGACGAAGCCCTCTTGATGGAATTATAGGACCTTTAGGCTCACCATTGATCAAAACTGAGAAAGAGACAGATTTTACACACTTCATCACAAGAGAAATCCATCGTGTATTAAAGCCCATTTTTATCATAACTTTTTCAATAAAAGGTCATTCCACTCTATCAAAAGCCTTACTCATATCCAACTTAATGGACATATAGCCCTCCTTTCCTTTTCTCTTCTGTCTCAAAAAATGCATAACTTCATAGGCTACCAGAATATTATCAGAGATAATTCTACCAGGGACAAAAGCGCGTTGAGAGGTAGATATAACTACATCAAGCACCTTTTTAAGTCTAATGGCAAGGACTTTGGATATTAACTTGTATACCACATTACATAGGCTAATAGGCCTAAATTCAGAAATCATCTCAGGCTTGCATTTCTTTGGTATCAAGGTTATAAATGTATGGTTGAGAGATAGAGGGATATTACCAGTTCTAAGTGCCTGCAATACAGCAGAGGTTACTGCATTTCCCACTATGTGCCAATATTGTTGAAAAAATAGAGGTGGCATTCCATCGGGTCCTGGAGATTTGGTAGGATGCATCTAATTCAAAGCTTCTTTGACCTCTTCTTTAGTAAAATCCTTTGTCAACTCCACATTCATATCATCTGTGACTCTTCCTCTTAGATCTTCTAAGAAAACCAGATCTTCCATTGGGTCCTGCTGTTCTAATTGAAACAAGGATTGGAAGTAACTAATGATAAGCCTATGATCCAGTTCTTGCTCTTTCTTTGAGAAGATCTATAATGGAAAAACTTTGAGTTGCTATCACCCCCCTTCAGCCACAAAGCTTTTGCCCTTTGGTTCCACATAATTTCTTCCCTTTCTAACCAAACCTGAAGATTATTTTGGGCCTGCATAAGTTCCTCTCTTGAGATACTACTTGGATCAGCATGTTGTAATCTTTGTAGAGATTCTCGGGCCCTTGTTATTTGCTTTTTAACATGCCCAAATTTCATTTTGTTCCATGCCTCTAGACCCCTACTACAAATTCTCAATCTGTCAATAAAAGAAACCATAGGCCTATTGTCAATAGCCCCATTCCAACATCTTGAAATGACATCCCTACACTCTTCATCCTCCACCCACATTGCTTCAAACCTGAAGAGTTTCTTTCGGTATCTATTATGGCTGCTACTTTGTATAAGAATTATAGGCAAGTGGTCAGAGTATGCTGCAAAACCATGCACAACTCGAGAAGAGGGGAAGCATGTTCTCCAGCTGTGATTAGCGACATACCTGTCCAATCTCTCACTAACCACACCATGTTCATATCTTCTATTACACCAAGTATACTTTGGACCCTCATACCCCAAATCAACCAGATTACATTCATCTAGAACATTTCTAAAAGCTTGCATTAACCTTTCTGGGTGTGGCCTTCCTCCCATCTTTTCTTGCCTACTTATCACTTCATTAAAGTCTCCACATACCAGCCAAGGTATATTCCCATCCTCATTCAAAGTTCTAAGTAAACTCCAGGTTTCCACTCTCTTCTCAGTTTCTGGATGTCCATACAAACCAGTAAATTTCCACTCCATTCCATTATCGATCTTACTGATTTTTGCATCAATATGAAAGAATGAGAAACTCTTAATGGATAAGTTTACCTCATTTTTCCATAGTAATGCCAAACCACTGCTTCTCCCTTCACTAGCTACTGTAAAACAGCAACTATAACCCATACTAACACGAATTCTTTCCATTTGCCAACTACTCATTTTTGTTTCCATTAAGAACAGAACTTCAGGATCTTCTCTTCTGACCAAGTCACGAAGAGCTCGAACTCCTCGTGGGTTCTCAAGCCTACGAGAGTTCCAACTAATTGTTTTCATTGTTCTCGGCGGGGCTGCTGTGCAGCCTCCACCGCTGGGCTTAAAAACAGATCACTTACGACCTCCTTATCAGATATTCCTCTCTTCACACGTTTTTTAGGAGTAGATAATATTTCAAGAGCCTTCCTTTTACCTTTCACTTCCTGCACCAGAGAATCACCAAGAGCTGCATGAGTTGCAGGACTCATTCTGACCCACTTTCGGCAAGGCCTTCCTCGCTTGGGTTTTAATTGTGTTTCAGCATTTGTCTTCACTCCTATGGGCTGAAGCCCATCTTCATTTGTCACCATAGCCATGGGCACCACGTTACAATTGTCCTTTGAGAGATGGGATATCATTTCCTCCTTATCTGTACTAGAGTAAGGCTGTATTGTTACCTTTTCAGGTATAGCAGCATGGGTCAAACTGCCCGATTGCTTACATGCAATCTTTTCCCTCATTAATGCCACCTCCCTTAAATCATGCATAGTTGAAGCAGAAGGTAAGGCTACCTGCTCAGTCGTTTCCTGATTTTCCTCTCTCTGCTCTGCCATATCCTTATTTTTCGGCTTGACACCGGAAGATTGTTTCTTGGATTCCAAAGGAACTTCCGATGAGGAATTCCGATGGACAGAAGTTTGTATCCCTGCATTTTTCTCTCCACTTCCCATCAAACTGCCAGCACGCAGCCATGCTCCGAACGGTAAGTTGGTAGACGCCCTTATCTCTTGATGGCCAACCCCCTCACAATCTTTGAATTGATGACCAAGTTTTCCACACCAGTAGCAGAAATTTGGCAAACATTCGTAGGCAAAACGAATCCAGCATATACCATATTGTCCCAGATTAACTCTAACTCCTCGCATAAGAGGTTGAGATATATCCATCCTGACTTTTATTCTCATGAACTCTCCCCATGCAGCCTCACCTTCTTCCCCGTCTACCTCCTCCACAAATCCAATCTTATTACCAATGATACGTCCCACTTCTTCATTCATGGCATTTAACGGCATCTCATACATTCTGATCCAAAACGACGCTTCAGACAGCCCTATTTTCGTCACCTGTCGATCCCCCTCCAAGCATTTCATGAGAACCAAATTTCGATCAAACGACCATGGTCCCTCTCGAAGAACACGTTGCTTATCACGATCATCTGCAAACTCCACCAAAATTAGTTTTAAACCCAACTCCTTAAAACTAACTTTGTGAATAGGTTGCCAAACTTTCTTCATCATACTTTTGAGAGCCTCACGGTTATAATATCTATCTATAAGTAGAGTCATCACCAGACAACGTTCCCCACGTGCAATATTTAGTTCTAGGACAGTAGAATCTACATGAATCTCACAACTCTCTTTCTCAGATAATGACAAATGTTGGAAAAAAGATTCTAACTCCTCTGCCATTGAGGCAGAAATATAATGAAAGCAAAAGAAGAAAGAAAGAAAGAAGAAAGGAAGAAAAGAAAAGAAAAGCCTGCACTGGACAGGAGAGAAAAAGCCTCTACGCGGAGAGAGGATCCACGACAAATTTTGTGAGCCTGCACTGGACAGAAGAAAGCCTCTTGCTGCCTATTACTTATTTGTTCTTTTGTTCGTCTTTCCTTGTATTTTGTGAAGCCAAACTTCCTTCAATTTATATATTTAAATGATGACAAAGGCTATATTTATTTAAAGATATTTAATGAGATTTTTTTTTAATTTTTTCAATATGATATCTGTTTCTGACATGTCCCACCACCACGAATGACCTGCACGATGTAAAAAGACTGGCGTGATATGCTTGAGAATACTCCGATGCTTAAGTTAGTAAAGTGTATCACGCAAGTAATTCAAAATTCAGAGATAGATTATCTTTGGGATTACATGGTATATATAGATTTCCAGTTAAACTATATCAACACTACATGGGACCACCTCAACGTGATGTCTATCTTGCGTAGTGTTTATGAGTTTAGATCATTTCTAAGTAACCGAATGAATCGTGTACATGCATGAAACTTGTTCCTTCCCAAGTAAGGTGGCATGTAGCGTGTAGATCTCTGTTGGGCTTGGACTCTTTAATTTAGGTCGGTCAACAGAGAGCCTTTTCCAATGGGCCTAAACACCAAATGGGCACTCCAGCTACCCCGCCAATTCCCTTTGCTCCAAGGCGTGGGGAATTTATGTTGAAAAATTATCTATATATATATTTAGCCAGTGTGGACCCTATTATGGAACCATTTTTATTTCAAACCCTTTTAAGCAGCCCCTAGCCCATCTGCAAACCACTAACTACCCGGCTGTCTCTTCACATTTCCCTTTCACACTGCTTTTTATTTTCAAGAATCAATGGCACTCATGATTTACCATTAACGTGGCAACGTTAGGTGTTTTCGTGCAACGGTTACCCTTCTACTCCTGTGTCAGGTCATAATGCTTATGACGGTTGGCATTTCAGATTCGCCCTTTTCAAATACCCTTCTCTTGAGCCTCTTTACTCTTCTCTTTGCTCATTTTACCTTCTTGTGCATTTCTTGCCCGTGCTTTCCCTCTGTTCCCATTTCTTTTCACTTGCCTATTCCTTCTTATTCGTTTATTTGTTGTTCTCCACTTCCAGTTTCCATGGTCAAACGCAGTAGCAATTCTACACAATCATCCCAGGCATTAGACATCCCAACTTTTGATGGATACGGTTGGCGCTCAGCCCTTAGACAAAGGGATTTTCCAGCGATTTGGGAAGAATTTCGCTTCCCTGAAATGGCAGTGGTAGATGTTCCCCCACACGGGCATTGCGATGATGAGGGTTTCTCAAGCAGGGTCACCCTGACCATCTCCCTACTGACTCACAGGTTAAAACTCCCCTTCTGTCGCCCTCTTCGCAACATCTTGGACCTACTAAGTTCGGCTCCTGCCGAGTTCCATCCTTTCGTATTGAGGGCTTATTTGTGAGCCTACATAGTTTTTCGTATGGTCCTGGAGCCCTTTGGGGATCTTTATCCCAACTTAACTATCTGAGAGTTTCTGTCCTTCTATAATGTGAGGCCAGCCATTAAGGGTAATGTCATTAGCTTTTGCAAGAAAGATAAAGAGTAGACCTTGGCTCAGTTCAAAACTCGGCATTCTAATGCCAAAAATTGGATGAATAGGTTTTTCTTTATCACTGGCCAGGGCTGGGAGTTTCCCGCCTTGAAACCCCCGAAAGAGATTTTCCAGTTAGGGCTAAATGGGGCGTCCTTCCTGATGAGAAGAGCTTGTGGGCTAGCATGGAACCCTTGTCAATGCGGGAGCTAGCCCAAATTGAAACTGTCCATTCCTAGAATGAGGTTGACCCTGACTATCTTTGGACCAACTTCTTGCTAACACCCACCCACATCGATCGCTTCTTGATGTCCCCTAATCACTCACACGTTCAAGGGCATTCAATCTTGATTTCGGTTACAATTCCCCCTTCTACATTAGAGAAACCCTCAGAGAAAGACAATAAAGACGGTCAAGCCTTGCAAGAGAGGGAGGAAAAATAAGAGGTCGACTGAGAAGAAAGAAGGTGAAGAAAAGAAGGAGAAGAAAAGCAAGAAAGAAAAGGAAGAGAAGAATGAGAAGGAGAATAAATAAAGAAAGAAGAAAGAGAAAGAAGAGAGGAGACAAAGGAAAATGGCTCGCTCCAAGGACGCCTCCCCCTGCCTCAAAACAAAAAATGATTCCAACGCCCTCAGAGGACGACCATGTCCAAGCATTCACCCTGCCAATCACTACTTCGCTCCCTGTGCCTGGCAGTTCCCTTATGCGACCGCATTCCCTTGGCCTGGGAGATACTGAAGGCTTGGCTAGCTTAGCCCTCTCAGACCTTGTCGCCACCTTCCAGCTTGAGACTTCCCAACAGGCGAACACACTGGCGTCCAGTCCCGTATTTGAGTTCCCTGTGTTTGAATACCTAGTGGGGGAAGGTGAGCTGGACACTAAGGTTGTCGTTGCTCTTAACTTGGACCCTATCATGGGTGAAAGGGTTCGCCCACCTGCAATAGAAAATCTTGTTCCTTCCCCGACTAGGGGTTTGTGTGCGAAAACAGTAAGTGTTTTCCCTGCTGATGGGGCAGACAATGCTCCTGCCCACACAGAGAACCTGGGCAATGGGGCTAAAGGCATGCTCCTTCTCCATGAGGAAGTCTGTGAAGAGGAGGGGGCCAGCGACACCCTCCTAGAGACCCCGCTAGCCACTATCTCTGAAGGCAATACCCCTCTGTTGGATGTCAGTGGCAAGTGTCTCTCCATTCCTCCCCTCTTCACTCTATCCTTCGGTGGAGACATTGAATCCCTCCTCATCGTTGGGCCTGGGTTCGATGAGAGAAGACGCCTGCCTAATTGAAGCTGATTTTGGCCTACACTAGGGCCTTCCTCCCCTCTATGGGCCTCAGATGTCCTACATAAGAAGTGGCGGACTCAACGCCAACGCCTGACAAAATTCCTCTGTCAGGAGGTGTCCCTGGCCCTGAAGAGATATTTGGTGGAGAGGCCAGTGGCAGTGCTTCCTCTTCTTCCGCTACCGCCTAGGCTGAAGCCACCACCCAGATGGCCAGCAGTCTAAAGGACTGGCTTTCTGAGGTACCGTCATCATGTGACTTGCTTTCCTTCTTTATGTGCTTACTTGTAGCTCTAACTCAAGTGCTTTTTTGTTTTTTGTAGGGCATTAATGATCTGGTGGCGTGGATTATGACGGATTGGGCCATCCTAGAAGAGGAGGTCTGAGAACGGCGAAAGCTATGCTATGTTGCCAAACTTGCCTTCGATAAATGGCCAGTGGATAGGACGGAGCTGGAAGTCCTGGCTAAGAAGAAGGAGTTGAAGATACTGCTGGAGCAGTCACAGGGCTACTCTCACTCCTTACATGGTGACTTGGAGATTCTTAAGAACAGAGTCTTTGAGCTTCGCAATGCTGCACGTCGTGCCCAAGAGGTGAAGATCAGGGTTGACTTCGCCTTAAGGCTTCTTCAGTCAGAGAGGGATTCTACGAAATCCCAACTTTCTAATGCTCCGAAGGACTTTGAGTCTGAATTAGCCCACCTCAATATCGAGCTTCTCGCCATTCTAGGGAGTTAGACTTGACCTGCGAAGAGCTAACTCATTAAAAAAACATTACAAAATACAATGCCACCTAAGCAGCAAAACCCCTAACATCAACCGCTCCCTAGTAAGGTTCCGACAAACTTAGCACCACTAGGTTAGGAATCCCGTAACGGTTCTTCATAAAGTCCAAATCAGACCTAATGTCGTCGCCACCCAGTGGCTTGCTTTATACGAGAAGGGGAATCGTGGGGTCAAGAAGACCTAGCACCCTAGAAAATAGCACTAGAAGACTTGTGAGAAGCCATTAATTTGAAGAGCTTCGAGAGGTAGAAAGGGATGATTGAGATAGAAGAAGATGTTGCAAGAGAAGAGCACATTGAGATGGAGAAAAGAAGAAAATAACATAATAAGGAACGCACAAAGAATAGCAGTTCAAGAAGGACAACACCACTTGAAATGACAAGATTATGATGAAGAAAATGTGTTAGACGTAAAAAGAAGGAAGGAAGAGGCACAAAAACGAAACGATGCCATTTTCCCTCTTTACGCATAGAACCTGACATGACGGCGACCCAGGTAGCGAAGTGATGCCCACAAGTAAAAGTCCCACCATGTAGGCGTGATGAGACTTCACAGGGAAATTGGAGAGGATCCAACGCCCACCTACACAACCTAAAGACCCACAGGCCTAAAAGAACAAACCCACGATAAGCCTCGAACGTCATGTGGGCCACCCATTCAGAATCCATTTATAACTTGAAGGAAAGGATCCAATAGATTCCGTATTAGCAAGGTAAATTCAAATACATCCATGTGATCAAATAAGATCAGATAAGGAGGAAAATTCAAATCACTAACCCAAGCCTAATTCAAACAAGAGATTAGGTTGTTCGTTGTTACAGAGACAAGAGCAGGCCCCTCCCAACCTCTATATATATGAGAAGGGGCACATTAGTCAAGTAAGTGAATTTGATCGCTATTCTTTATATAGGTCAAGCAATACATCTGACTTAAGCATCGGAGGTGTTTTAGTACCTTTCAAGCATTTTTCGATTTTTGTGTCGTAAGTTAGTAGAAAGCGTGTGCAGAAGTGTGAAACACGTCCATAACAGAGATTATTTATAAATAATTGTGAAATAGTTTGATTTAATATGTTTTATAGAGTTTTGGGAAAGGAAAGAAAAAATGTTGAATAAAAATATTATAAAATTAAAATATTGTTAGAATATAATTTTCTAATGAAAAAATTGAATTATTTTTTGTGTTTTGTTTAGAAATTTGAGAAATTTATAATGATTAGATGAAAATTTTAAAAATTTAAAATTGAAAAGTTTCTGTGTTTGAATAATGTTTGGGTATTGAGATGATATGAGATGAGATGAAAAATGTGTGAATAGTAGTGAAATAATTTTAATTAAGATATTTTTATCGAATTTTAGGAAATGAGAAAGAAAAAGTTGAATAACTTACTATTAAATAATTCTATTTGAATGCATTTACACCATTTATCATTCACGTGACATAATTTAATTTAGAAGATAAATTTTAAAATTTGAATATTACAAATCAAATTATGTCATGTTGATGATGTGTTATAAAGACTTTCAAATAGCATTACATCTATTAATAATAAATAATAAAATTTTTATATAGATATTGGAGAGCCCATTTGGTGTTTAGGCCTAAAGGCAAAGGCTCTTTATTGACTGACCTAAATTCAAGAGTCCAAGCCCAGCAGAGATCTGTGACGCCCCCAAATTTCGCTTGGGATTGAACGGACATTTGAAGCGTCGAGACATGCAACACAAGGTTACCTGCCCCCGTTCATGACATATAAGATGCAATGTTCCTAACATGCATCTAGCATTATGCAATATTCGCAGCGGATAATTTTTTTCTTTAGCAATACTATGCACCAAACTAAAAATATCCCAAATACTTAAAACATATTTCATACATAACAGCATACTAAAAAGCCGTGATCACCACACTAGTCCAAAATGGTTGTGATCAAAAGAATACTTGAGATACAACTCCAAAAGTACAAGTA
>QGSO01000223.1:1438859-1668859 GCA_011037825.1 Carya cathayensis
TGACGCCCCCAAATTCCGCTTGGGATTAAACGGACATTTGAAGCGTCGAGACATGCAACACAAGGTTACCTGCCCCCGTTCATGACAGATAAGATGCAATGTTCCTAACATGCATCTAGCATTATGCAATATTCGCAGCGGATAATTTTTCTCTTTAGCAAAACTATGCACCAAACCAAAAATATCCCAAATACTTGAAACATATTTCATACATAAAGGCATACTAAAAAGCCGTGATCACCACACTAGTCTAAAATGGTTGTGATCAAAAGAATACTTGAGATACAACTCCAAAAGTACAAGTATTAACCTAGTTAAATACTATACCATCATCAACATCGCACCGTGGCCTAGTTGACCGTATTCAGTTGGTCAGATTCCAATTCTCCTTGGGTCCTGTAACAAGATCTACCATTCGGGGGGAATGGTAGTTGGGACTACCACAGTGAGATTTGATTACCATTTAAATTAATAAAACACTTAATTACTACACTGAGAAGAATTAAGATAGAATATTATTTTATAAACTAAGGTTTATAAAATAATATTTTCTTCATCATTATATAAAATGATAAAGTATCATTAATTAATCAAAGTGCATAAAACACTTAAATTTAAATAAGAATTTTCAACGTAAAATTAAACCTCTTAATATCTTAAAACAATTAAAATATTTAATCTAAATAATTATCCACAATTATAATATTTTCAGAACTCATTAAATTATTATAATTGTGCTATTTTAAAAACAAGCTTATCTAATACTTTGAAATTCGGTGGATAAGATCCGGAAAAACGCCATCGAGGTACAACGCTTAGGACAAAACTGTTCATGATTTTACAGCTGTCGGTGAAGAACAAATTACGTGATTTACGGAAAAGATAATCTATATGCGTGATTCCAGATGAGGGTAAAGACGAGAGAGATGTGATTGCTGTCGGGAAATAATCCAAAACTGATAATTTTAGCGGGCTGTTATAGATCTACACGCTACACACCGCCTTACTTGGGAAGGAACAAGTTTCAGGCATGTACGTGATTCATTAAGTTACTTAGAGATGATCTAACTTGATAAACACTACGCAAGATAGACATCACGTTGAGGTGATCCCATATAGTGTTGATCTAGTTTAATTGAAAATCTATGTATACCAAGTAATCCCAAAGATAATCTATCTCTAAATTCTGAATTACTTACGTGATACACTTTACTAACTTAAGCATCAGAGTATTCTCAAACATATCATCCCGGAGTCTTTTTACATCGTGTAGGTGAACTGCTGCGTTCCTGGTGGTGGGACACGTCAGAAACAGTGGCGCCATCTGTGGGATCTAGATCTAGTCTCTCATTACAGATTAGCGTAGTTCTCACATGCCAACTGTAACAAGTTCCCTAGCAAACTGAGAGATAGATACGTTGCCAACAACCATGGAAGCACGACTAGCAGCAACTAAAGAAAAGCTAAAAAAAGCGTTGGAGGCCATGGAGATTCTGAAGAAGGAAAACAATGACTTGCGACGAAAGAATGCTAAATCTAACAACACCACTGTACCTGGTCACAGTGAGCAGGGTGAGGGAGAAGCGCAATGCAATGTGGAGTCGAGCCTAAGAATGGCGGAGAAGAAAAAGATGCATAACTAGTTGAAAAGTTTGGCGGGAAAGTATGAGGAAATGGTGAGGAAGATGGGGGGATCTTTTTCGATGGAATGCCTGCTAAACCAAACTGATCTGCCATACAACGAACAGATTATGGCAATACTGCTCCCGCTAAAGTTCAAGGTACCTCAAATAGATATGTACGATGGGTCCTAAGATCCAGTGGACCATCTAGAGAACTTCAAAGCCCACATCAAACTCTATGGTTTTCCAGGGGAGATCGCATGTCAAGTTTTTCCTTTGACCCTAAGGGGGACAACAAAAGGATGGTTTGGAACCTTCAGGCCAAGGTCAATAAACAATTTTGAAGACTTGGCTAAATAGTTCCTCACCCAGTTTATGCTCAGTAGGAGGCATCAACGCCCAACCGCCTACCTGCTAACGGCCAAACAAAAGGAGGATGAAAACCTGAAGACCTACCTTATCCGCTTCAACAAAGAAAGGTTAACAACAGACGACCAAGATGAAAAGATTACCCTCACCGCCCTCCTAGGTGGAACATGGCCACGAAGTCCCTTCATGGTAAAGCTGACTCCTTCTACCCTTAGGGAGTTCATGGATAGGGTGGATGATTTTGTTAACTCCGAAGATACACTACAGGCATTGATAGATCCTCGGAAGGAGGACAATAGGGTCGAACGGAGAAGTAGGTAGGTTAACAGGAAGCCTAGATTGAATCAACAAGAAAGAAGGAAAGAAAGGGGGCCAGACCACAATCCCTAGTTGAGACATAGCAATTTGAACGTGCAGGAAGAAGAGAAGGACAGCAAGGAACGACATCAATTTAAGACATGCAGTCGCTACTGCAAGTACCACCAGACAGGATCGCATTGAACTGAAGACTGCACAACCATGAAGAAGAGAGTAACTAAACTAGTGGGAACGGGAGAGCGAATGGGTGCAGAACGCTCAAAACCCAGAAGGCACCAAGAATTTGGGCATGGGACCAAAAGGAGCAACAGTTCTGAGTGACGGCGTCAACATCGGGCTTATGGGCTCCAAGACAATAGGGACAGGACACCCCAAAAAAGTGATAAAAACAGGGTGCCCATAGGAGAAATCCAAATAATAGTAGGGGGCTTTGCTGGAGGAGGCGTTTCCACATCTAGTCGAAAGATGCAAGCACAAAGGGCGAGATATAAAGAGATATATGTGACAGATAGGGCTCCCAAGCACCAAAAACTTAATAACTAGATGATAATATCATTCGAGGAGGAGGATCGAGAAGGAGTGTTGTATCTGCACGACAATGCTTTGGTGGTTACCTTATAATAGCTAACTATATGACCAGGCGGATACTAATTGGCAATGAAAGCTCGGCAAATATACTACTTTGTGAGGCTTTTGTCAGAATGGGTATCAATGTCAATAAACTAATGCCCTCCCCAACACCACTAAAGGGTTTTTCTAGAGATACAATACAGCCTGTCGGGGCTATCACCCTTCCTGTAATCGTCGGGACTAGTACATAGACCGCCACCACTATGACCGACTTCTTGGTGGTAAAAAATCCGTCCTCCTACAATGCTATTTTGGGAAAACCAATACCCAACCATCTCAAAGCGGTAACATCCACATACCACCTCAAGATGAAGTTCCTGACCGATTGCGAGGTGGGGGAGTCACGGGGCGAACAAGCTCTAGCACGAAAATGTTATGTACAAGAGTTGAAGAGCAGCAAAAGTAAAGTTTGTGTCGTTACCAAAAGAAGTGAAGCACTGGTACCACCCCTGCCACCGCCTTTGCGGTGACCTTAGAAAAAAGCATGGAGGTTAGGGATGAGTAAAATCTGCAACAAGCCGAAGCCAACGAACCACTAGAACTTGTGACACTATACTTGAACCGCCCCGGTACTACCACACGTGTTGGGACCCAACTCACCCCAGAGGACAGAGAAGCTCTGAAGCAGATGTTAATAGAGTACGGGGATGTATTTGCATGGAGTCATGAGGAGATGCTTGGCATAGATAACAATATCATATAACATCGCTTATGCGTGGATCCCGTGCACAAGACAGTGTGCCAGAGAAGAAGGTCATTTAGAGCTGAAAAGTATACTGCGATTAATGAGGAACTAAAGCGACTACTCACTGTTGGGTTTATCAAGGAAGCCCATTATCCAGAATGGCTATCTAATATTGTCTTTGTGAAAAAAGCAAATGGAAAATGGAGAATGTCCGTGGACTTCACCAACCTGAATAAGGCTTGCCCAAAGGACAATTTTCCTTTACCACACATTGATGTTATTGTGGATGCAACGGCAGGACACCTTATGCTGAGCTTCATGGATGCCTATTCAGGCTACAATCAAATCCGAATGCACACAACGGATGAAGAGAAGACATCGTTCATAACAGATCGTGGTTTGTATTGCTACTAGTTATGCCGTTCAAATTGAAGAATGTGGGAGCAACCTACCAAAGGTTGGTTAATCGCATATTTAAGGAATAGATTGGGAAGTCCATGGAGGTATACGTAGACGACCTGCTGGTAAAGAGTAAAGAACCCATCAAGCACCTTGATGACCTATGCATGGCGTTTGAGATTTTACGCCATTACAGAATGAGGCTCAACCCTGCAAAATGTGTTTTTGGGGTGGAGTCAGGAAGGTTCTTGGGATTTATTGTATTTGAGAGAGGAATTGAATCCTCTCCGAAAAAGATAGAAGCCATACTCAACATGAAGCCGCTAAAAAACTTGAACGATACTCAGCGACTGGCGGGCAGAGTAGCCGCCCTTAGTAGATTTATACCCAAGTCAATGGACAAATGTCTCCCTTTCTTCCAAGTACTGCGCAAAATGCATCCCTGGAATGAAGAATGTGATGAAGCTTTTGAAAAGTTGAAGCAACACCTAGCCAGCCCGCCATTCCTGAAGTAACTAGAGAAAGACGACATACTTTGTGCACACTTAGTAGTTTCCCCACACGAGATGTCCACCGTCCTAGTAAAGGAGGAGGGGACCGCCCAACTTCCTGTGTATTATGTAAGTCGGGCTCTAAAAGGAGCAGGAGTGAGGTACCCCCGAGTTAAGATATTAGCCTTCGCTTTGGTAACCGTAGCTAGAAAACTCCGCCCATAATTTCAGGCCCATACGGTAAAGGTGCGAACGGAGAGCCCATTAGCAAAAACCCTAAGAAAACCTGACAACTCAGGAAGGTTGGTAGGATGGTCGATTGAGCTAAGTGAGTTTGATATAGAATACATGCCAAGGAAGGCAGTCAAGCACTGGCAGATTTTGTGGCAGAGTTCTCGGGTTTTTCCCAAAAAGACATAGTAGCCCCAACGAGAAGGCCATGGATACTCTTCATAGATAGCTCATCCTGTCGGGCAAGCAAGGGCTTAAGAATACATTTGCTAAGCTTCGACGGTAAAGAACGACACTACATGGCAATGTTAACATTCAAAGTAACCAACAATGAGGTTGAATATAAAGCACTTGTGGCAAGGCTTTCTATAGCCGCCGAGATAGGGGCAACCGAGATAGAGGCAAAATCATATTCACAGATAGTGGTAAATCAGGTATTGGGCCTATGCACTACAAATGGGGGAAAATTAAAGAAATACTTAGCACGAGTCTGGGAGGCAAGCGATCTTTTCTCGTATTTCAATATATCTCAGATACCAAGACGGATAATGAAGTGGCGGACAAGTTGGCACGTACAGCATCAGGAATGGAGGAGGCGCCTCTCCCATGGCAAGTTGAAAGGAGAATCATCAAGGTCCCAGCCATTGGGAAAGAAATGGGCGTCTTAGGCTCCAGTATCCCAGAATGGGCAAACAGTGTAATTGAGTATCTAGATGAGGGAAAGTTACCCGAAGGAAAGGAAGAGGCAAGGAAGATAAGGAGAAAAGCGGCAAGGTTCATGCTTATTGATAAAGTCCTTTATAAAAGGGATTTTTCAACCCCGTTGCTGCAATGTATTTCTCCACAAGAGATGCAGTATGTTTTAGCAGAAATACACGAAAGAATATGCAAGAACCATTCTGGCAGAAGGACATTAGCTAGGATAGCAGTAAAGGCAGAATACTATTGGCCCAACACTCCCTAGAGGAGTTAACATGCGTAACAGCATTGTGGCCTTTTGCCCAATGGGGCATAGATCTGGTTGTACCTTTCCCACCAGGAAGAGGCGGCGTAAAGTTCATGATTGTCGTTGTAGATTACTTCACGAATTGGGCAGAGGCAGAGCCATTGGCGACCGTGACAAGCAAGACCGTGACAGGGTTTTTATGGAAAAACGTTATTTGCAGATTCAGAATCCTGCAAAGCATAATGATAGACAATGGATGCCAGTTTGACTCCGACCATTACAAAGAATGGTGTGCGAAGTTAAAAATCAAGGTGAAATACTCCTCACCAGGCCATCCACAAGCGAGCAGGCAATTAGAAGCAACAAATAAGGCATTACACTCAATCCTGAAGAAGATGGTTACAGAGAAAAATGGAGAGTGGGCAGACGAGCTACCAGGGGTACTTTGGGCATATAGAACATTGGTAAAGACTCAATCAAGAGAATCCTCATTCACACTAGTGTATGGGTGCAAGGCAGTTCCCCTAGTTGAAGTAGGGTTCCTAAGTTACCGAATGAGTTACTTCTCAGCCCCCCAAAATGACAAGAAAATTGAGGAGTACCTCGATTTATTAAAAGAAAAAAGAGAAATAGCGAAAGCCAGAATGTGGCAAGAAAAAGCTAAGGGCAAGCAGTACTTCAAGTGTGATTTAAGCCTATGACCGAGATTTAACAATTACATAATCACTAAAAAAACATTTTATCATGTCGCCACCTTGGATTCATCTCCTTAACAACATAATATCACCATATCATTAAACTAATAAAATCACAAAGATAACTTTGCATAGCCGAGACTTATCATGATGTATATGGCTTCTATCTTGTATATGACTACTAAAAGCTTTAAAGAACCATATTATCCTATTTCTAACATGTTAATATCAAGTCTCTAAATGATTCTAAACAATACTAAACATGATTGGAGCAACTGAACAATGATAGTTTAAGGTAACCCTTATTCAACTAAAAACCGATTCTTGCAAGATGATTAACCCAAGAAATCAATTTAAAACCTAGCATGCATGCGGTTTTTCTATAAATATCAACACTTAATTATCATTAGAAGACTTTAGCTAAGCTTATTTCTTCATATCAAAGCACGTCATGATATATTCCAAGATTAACACAAGCTATTCAACCAAGCATCAAGTCGGTACCGAATATGCTTCCAATCGATTTATCATTACCAAGCTCCAACCAAAACTCAATTTTATATCATGAATCAAGGCTTGACATGTTAGTCTATCTTCCAATAAAAATTCATTGTAGAATCACTTACCAAATCCGAAGCTTGTGGGGGCACTCAACACCAACTCTCTTCCAAGGTTCTAGGTTTCACTCTTCCCTTAGTGCTATGGAGGTTTTCTTACACAATGCTCAAGTATTCTTGAAAGTGGCGTGGATGGAGAAGAGGGATGAAGGGTACTATTTATAGTGCTCATATGATGAAGAAAATCATGCAAGAGGCCAAGTGTCACACGATTTAGCCAAAGTTGAGAGGAGAGGTTCCTCTTGATGCAATCGGCTATAGTGCTATGATGGTACTTCATTTTGTCTTTTCATGTGCAGTTAGGTGAGCCTCTTTGTCACCAAATGGATGAAGACCAACTAAGTGTACGAGGGTGTAGGTATAACACTCCGCTCCCCATGATTAAGAATAAAGTCATTTTTAGAAAATTCTGGAAAATCAGTGTGTTACTACTGAATTTAATTCAAAAATATATATATATATATATTTCCCTAAAGGAAGCAACAAGTACAAAGATTTTATAAATAAAATCATTCTCTAATAAAAATATTGAAATCATAAATGAAAGTGCGCCGAAGCATTTACTAAAATTTCTCAAAGTCCGTGCCATTAAACAAATATGACTTAAATCTCTGTACATGATCTAGGCTACTGTCAAGCCTCTCCAAACTAAGTCTAGTCCTACATCTCTACCTTTATAAATATTCTGACTTGGGATAGTTTAAAAATATGAAAACAAACTAAAATGAGTTATTGACTCAGTAAGAAACCCATTATAACATAAACATACTTAACATAAGGTTTTCATAATATATTTCATGCTAAAAACTAAAATCATGATTATTCATAAATATGCTAATGACATACATGACTTGAAAATATTTTTAGTATATTAACTGATTTGAATTATTTGACTTAACTAACTTTTTGGACTGTTCTGACTGGCCAATACACTTAACCTCATATGCAAGATTGTGCACTGGTCCCATGTCCCGTAGCCGCAAAGGGAGCCACTGATAGTATTTTGGCATACCATGGTGGACTATGCTTAAGTTTGTGGCTTGCACATCCATCCTGAAACTGCATTGGTTCCATGCATATGAATGGCCATCTTATTCAACTGATATGACTTTATTTTGCACTTGATCTTATGAAAGCTTATATGTCTTATGCAACGTGAGATGCATCAGATGCATAATACATGCTATAATATACTGAATGAAACATGATAAATGACATGCTTGCAAATATCATGACATGTGTGATACATAAATACTGGCTTCCAAAGATCTAACTTTATGAATAATAGACATAATTAGTTAATATCTGCTAATATTAATTTATGATCAAACTATTTATCTTTAATGCTAATTCAATATTTTTGAGTGCGATTGATTATCTATAAAATATACGTATAATCCCGTAAATGACTGATGAGGCACGTACCGGCTAATTATAAATCAGAAATAATTAATTAACCTATAATCCCATAAATTCTTAAAGATATGGTAATCCTAAAAATAATCTACTCTTTCGTGGGCCGAATTCTCATAAATCTATAAATCCCATTAAGCCCATATCATAAGTCCAATGCCCCTTTAAGATAAATTCCTAGCCCATAAAAATATTCATTATTGCCCATAACTAACACAAATAGAGAGAGAATTAAGGAGAAAGAGATGCGGAAAGGCTACAAGGCAATTGGGCTTAAATGGCACTTTATGTGAAGAAAGGTGCGGGAAGTTTGAAAATTTACTTTTTGAAAAGATATAATGATATTCCATAATCTGACATGCTTTTCAATTTACTAGTGACTATTCAAAAAGTCGGCTTTGGATTTAAAGAAGAGATGGAATAAGATATTTTTAAATAAAAAATAAATAAAATATTATTTTTTAATATTATTATTATTTTAAAATTTATAAAAATTAAATTATATATTATATTTTGTATAAAAATTTTAAAAAATTATAATAATAAGACGAGATAAAATACTTTCTGAATTCAAATAGAGTTAGTCAGCCATCATCACTTGCTTAAGCCTACCTACCTGCTAATGTAATGGCTTCCTGATATGTATATTTGATTTGAAACAATTAAAGGAATGAGGGTAATGATAGGCTAACAAACCATTCACAATTTATAAATAATTTTAAATATAATAATATTTTTTTATTATATTTAAACATATCAAATAAAAAAAAGTCAAAGTAAAATTTAAAATAATATTATTTTATTATATAGTTGTATACAAGTTGTTAATAAGAAGTAAGTTTATCATTTTTCAAAGAATAAATACTATAGAGAAAAACGAAGAGAGCTTGGCTGAGAGATAGAGAGAGAACAAACACGAGAGAGAGGGAAATTTACAAAGAGATCTAGAGAGAGGCTTTCGTACGGTGGAGTGTGCCGGTTGCAATGGTGGCGCACAGTAGGCTTTGACTGGCCGGGCAGTGTAACGGTTTTTGTGGGGAAGAAGAAAATTCAAAGCGGGGAAGTAAGAACATACCGACAACTTGAGGAGGTTAGGTACTGCGCTTGTGAAAAATTTCCTGAAGCAAATATATATATATATATATACACACGCACTGTTGGGTTAAGAAGTTTTAACGTGAATAGAGCTCACATAGACTTGTAATCCTAGTGAATTTTAATGATGAAGACGTGCATGGTTTGGAGTTTATAAACAAACTGGCCTCTCATGGTTTGGGTTTAGAACTTTTAAAGTGAAGAGAATTCTAGATTTGCAATCCTAGTATGTTTAAATTAAAGATATAATCTAGTAATTTATTTAATGTAGGATTATGAGTGATCGAGACTGTATAGGAAATTTTAATTAGTAATGATTTTAAATTAAAATAAATTTCTAATGACTAATCTTTAAATTCTAAAAGAAGTTTAACTCATTCAATAAACATTCAATGAGATTTAACATAATTATTGAGTTTAATTAAAACTTCTAAGTAATTTTAATAATCTATCACTTATGAGCTTATCTAATATAGCTCATTAAATATAATTTAGGCTCAATTAAAATTATAAATATCCCGACTTCATAGTTATTGGGTTGGGTAGTTACTATAGTAAAGGTTTCTAATTTTATAGAGATGACACTCTTCTCTTTTGAATGAGATGGATAGAGAGGAGAGACGTTGGCATAAATTTGTCAAAGAAACGGAAGAAGGTGAGAAGGGCATTTGGCTTCTTCCATCTTTCTTCATTATTTCCTCAACTTTGTGGCCAAGTAATAGGTGTGAGGGTCAAGTAAGGAACTAAACACCTTGGAACAGTCACACTTGAAGACAAAGCTTTTGGTTTGTGAATAGGGTTAGTTTTGCTTGCCGAAGGGTGTGAGTCATAATAATGCTCGGCTAGTCTTTGTTTGATCTTCTAAGTACACTATTCCACTTTTGAATGTGAAAGAAGGTGCTACCCTTTCAACCAACACTAGGTATGATTTTCCATATTTTATTTTTGAGAGAGGGCTGTGTTATTTACAGAAAATAAATCATGTTTGACTAGGAAATCGATGGCACATAATGAAGGGAATTCGGTTTGCACTATGACATGTCCCATATGTTCATGACATGTGCTGGCATTGCTACCTAGCCTAGGTCCGCAAATGTTGGTTCTAATTCAAGGAAAGAGAGGCTTGGTTTTAGAAAACTTTTCAAGAGTGAGATTTGAAGTCAATCAGCCAAGGCATGGCATCTATGCTATCATGTTTTGTTTTTATCTCATAGCATCATATTATCTTCTGGATTTGACTCTTAAATACTAATGGAAGGTAAAAGCTTGGCATTCAAGAAGTTCTAGGTCGCCACATGGTTCGGTCGAGGACAAATTCAGAAGCTAGGTGTTGTCTTCCTAAGGCCAAGAGCATTGAGCAAGTTGCTAAGCTTGGTCTCCAAATTGGGCAAGTCTTCGGCCCCAAGTTTGTGTTAGGCTAGGCTTTTCTTTTAGGCCTTGGGTTGAGCCTTACTATTGGGCCTTAGATCTAGTTTGTTAGGCCTTTCCTTGGGCCACTCTAGCCTACCAATTAGGCCTTAACTTTGGGCCTTATATTGGGCCTCGCATTGGGCTTTATGTTGGACTTTGCCTTAGGCACATCTTCGGCCTCTTTCTCCAAAAGTTTTATCCAAACATTTAACTAAACTTGAGTCCTCTTCATATCCATCTAAGTTCCATAAGATACTATAAATTCATCTTTAAGCCTACTGAGGTGGCAAGTCCTCTTCCATGCCACTTGCCACTTGGCATCTCATTCCAAAAATTTCTAACTAGAGTGATGATGGAAGTCATTTGACTAAATCATATTCCTAAATATTGAAAAGTTCCATTTTCCTAGAAATCCATAGTTTCACTATGATGCCCCCAACTCCCATGTATTAAAATACGGAAATCGAGGAATCAAGACAATGATAACATAGGTCACAAATCTACGGTACCTTGAAATGCTACCACATGGTATCGAATACCATGAGATTACGAATCGTAGCAAGTAATCAACCAAACAATCCAAGAAATAAGAATATATTAATGCATCCAACAAACATGCGTGCACATGCATGTGACCCAAAACCATTTCTTTTAAAAACAAAAACTACATGCCATTTTCTCAAAAAAGGACCCAATCATAAAAATCCACAATCTTCCTAGAAAAATGATTCACATATCCATTTATTAAAAACCACAAATTTTCTAGAATAGTCCATTAACCAATTAATATTGTAGGCGGGAATTACAGGTGGGACTCTACCACCATCCGTACCGTGTGCACCGTAGGTGGGAATTACAGGCAGGACTACCACCATCCCTACAGATCACACTGTAGGTGGGAATCGCAAGCAGGACTACCACCATCTCTACCGCATGCACCGCAGGTAGGAATCACAGGCGGGACTACCACCATCCCTACAGTTCCTTTACCCTCTCTTTCAATCTATCAGGGCACTATCGGAGGGAATCACAGGTGGGACTCTATCACCATTTCTACCGCGTGCACCATAGGCAAGAATCACAGGCGAGACTGCCACCATCTCTATAGCTCCCATTGTAGGTGGGAATCGCAGGTGGAACTACCACAATCCCTACCGCATGCACCGTAGGCGAGAATCACAGGCGGGACTCTACCATCATCCCTGCTTACCACCATCACTACAGTCTCTTTTTCCTCTCTCTCAATCCTCACCAATCATTTATCACAAATCAACCCAAATTCCTTTCTCACATGAAAACCCAGTTTTATGTAAAATGCATAAATATGCATGCCATAATACAATAAAAATCATGATACCAAACACAACATAATACACGCAAGCACAATACATCTCATTAAACAAATCATCCTTAAATCCAACCCGACCCCCATACTCCTCAGACTCTAAGTCCGACATAACCAACCAATTGCAGAAAAGTTGTTAATACAACAATATAATTAAATCTCAAGAAATTCTTTGAAAAATTACTTACAGTGTTAAAATATAATTTTCAAATGATCACGAAGGTGCTAGAGGTAGCGGCACAACAACATAACAGTGCAAATTTGGACAAGGCTGTGGGTCTCAAAATACCCAATTTTGAATAGAGACAAACGAAGACTTGAGATGGCTAGAAAATGGCTTAAAGGTTTGAGTGAAGCTAATGGTGGTGGTGAATGGCCGTGAGTGGCCGCGTGGGCGGCAGTTGAAGGTCCAAACGCACAAATCGAAGATAGAGATGGATGAGCTTCAACGGTGGTAGATCGGAGCTGAGGAAAGGTGGTTTGGGTGGTTGGAGGGTGGTGGCCAATGGTGGCACGACGGTGGTGCGCCCGAGTTCAAGGGAGCTGCGGCTTGGAGATGTGTGTGGGGACTAACGGCGATGAGGGAGGAGCTAAAAATGGGTGGGTGAGGTTGCTGTCGTGAGGGGAAGAAAATGGAGTGGGCGTCGCTCATGGATGGCGCATGGCAGCGCTGTGAGCAGTCGAAAAAACGGACGGGGAGAGGGGAGGGGAGTTGTCGCGCGCGGGAGGAGAAAGAAGCAGAGGAAAAGAAGAAGAAAAAAGGAAAGAAGGACAGAGGAAAAAGAAGAAAGAAAAAAGGGGAAAAGAAAAGGTGAGGAAAAAAAATGAGGTGCAATCCTCACAACTTAGGTCACGAAATTGATCCAATGAAAAGAATTTAAAAACAGTAACTTAAATTAAAAACACAATAACTAAATAAAATAAAATAGTAAATCCAACAATAAAATAATTTAAAAAAAAAAGAGCAATTTAAATAATATAACAATAATTATTAACAAGGAAGACACTACAACAGATACCATTTTTTGCTGCGTTTTTTTTTTCTGCGATGGCCTTCAGCCAGTAAGAACCAGTTATGGCCCTTCCATAGCTATGCTTCGCGTCGGTTAATTCTATCGCAGTCAATAATTGAATTTTTGCTGCAGAATTTGGTTGCAGCAAAAGAAAACGCAGGAAAGCATTTGTGAACTGCGGCGCGTAATGGAACCGCAGTGCTAAGTAGTATTTGCTACGGCACGTGCTCGCCACAAGATTGAACATCACCCATTCGGTTGATTGAGTCCATTAAAACCGCAGTAAATATAAGGATTTTATTATGGTGCTCAATCTACGGCAAATGAATACCGCCGTAACATCATACAAAAATGTTCAGAACCCATATCTTACAATAAAATTGGACACAGAACCAATTAAATATATAGTATTTAACTTCTTACGACCCAGTACATAACGCAAACACTGACACGTGTTTTACAAGTGGCAATCGAAGTGTGTATAAGCAATGAACAACGAAGGCATTGCTAGACCTGCAAACTGCGCGCAGAAATGGTACAAGTCGCCATGCTGTTGGCAGGTATTGGATTCAACTACGGTGCACTAGGAAAGCTATCATGACCATGCTTTTTGAGACGCCTAGCTATTTGCACCTGGGCGGGAGAAGGTTCAACTGGGCGGGAACTTACAAGTTTGAGTAAGCAATGAAATACAATATTGACTGAGGCATCTTACTTGTTACTAAAGCTTGGTTAGATAAGCTGGTGCTGCTCCATTTTGCTCCTCGTCGTTTGCAAAAATATCCCAGGCTGAAGGAAAAATCTCTAGATCCACCATTCTCTCAACAGCCGAAAATAGGTAAGCCTTTTTAATGGTTTAATGGTCCTCTAGATCCACCATTCTCTCAACATACTATTCTTTTAAATTATTCCCTGTGATCACTACTTCCTCCTAGCTAGAGAGTTCAAGAGCCAAGTTCCAGAGATCACTACTTCCTCCTAGCTAGAAAGACGGGTTTTACCTGCAACGTTACAACGACACCCAAGTGTTCAACCAGCAGCATGGACCTTGAGAGATGAAGCTGCCGTGGATTCTGATGACTCCACTCAAGGTCCAGATGACATTCCTTCATCACTACTGCCTCCCTGTACTCCTGCAGAGGTGAATCTCACAGTAAAATATGTATGTGAATGTGAGTGAAAATATATATATACATGCAAAACCAGCCCAACATCCAATTTGATCTCCATATGTATGTGAATGTGAGTGAAAATTCTTTCATATTGTGCAAGCCCAATGTGAAAAAACAGAGGAGTATTGTTCCAGAGGGCCAAAGCTTCAATGTAGATGTTTATACATGGTGCTCAATCTACGGCGCATACAATAAATGTAATAATCTATGTAGCCTTAACTCCACAGTGTCGATTTGGGAGGATTTAAATATTCATGATCGAGCTTGTAAATTAATTACACCAAAATTTGTTGAGGATATGCGAGATTCACCAGAAATTTTGGGGAAAAAATTTACATATGCAAGATTCACCAGAAACTTACATATGCGAGAGATTCACCAGAAATTTTGGGGAAAAAATTTACATATGCGAGATTCACCAGAAACTTACATATGCGAGATTCACCAGAAATTTTGGGGAAAAAATAATCACCAGAAATTACATATGTTAGAATTGGCTGTCGAAAACGAACATCAAGACCATCAAAAACGAGATTCACCAGAAATCATGCGCCGTATCTTTAGGGTTCTTGAACCCAACGAGGAAGCAGAACGCCGGCGTCCTAAAGTGTTGCCGCTAATTTCTTCGGCGGGTCTGAAGTCGCCGACGAGACTTACCACTTGAGCGGCGATTGGATTTCTCGCAGGGAGTCTAGGAGACCTTATCGGCGAGAAGTCGACTGGGGAAGAAAACAATTTCGGCAGGTGCTATGGACAGCTTTATCGGCAAGTAGATCGACGGAAAGAGAAGCAATTCTTCGGCGGCTCCATTGCGACGAAGAACAGGGCAGATGTCACGCTTGGATTCTGGCGATTCGTCTGCGCGGTGAAAACTGTGGCTTAATGACTTCAGCCACGATTTTGCATCTTGTTAAGGTGATTATCAAGCGCAGTAAAAACGCTGATTTGTTGTAGTGAGACACATTAAAATAAATTTTACAACTTAAAATATCATAAAATAATATAACAAAACTCTTATAAATTTTAAAACAAGAAGACTAATAATAATAAATTAAATTAAATAATTATTTACTTAAGATACACATAAACACAAGGTATCACATTCACCTAGCCTAAATCTCAAATTATCATGGCCAAGATCTTAATGTCTTATTGGCCGTTTTGCATATGTGAAAAATATATATGGAAGTATTGTCCGTGGTTCAACATTTTGGGAATCTAAATATTTTCCTAACAATGACTCGTAATCCAAACAGGCCGAAAGTTAAAATTGCTAAAAAAAGGAAGTGCGAAATAGTTTTGATTTGATTGGAAAAAACTTTTCATATAAAGTTAGAAGAGTTGAAAATTGAGTTATTTAAAAAAGAAAGCATTTGGTGGCGTTGCTACATAGGTTTATGTAATTAAACATCGAAAGAGAGGATTACAACATGCAAATCTCTACATCATTATCCAAAGAATTTTTGTGAGGCAATAAATATGGCAGGTGATTCTTTTCCATGATATAGATGTCATAATAATGAAAGAGTTGGAAGGGTTAGAGGAACATATAGAACTACAAGAGATGGCAGTTTTTGGGACGAAAATTTTCGACTTATTTTTCTTACATTTAATGATGCATAAGAAGAATAGATAATGATTTAGAAGTATATATTTAGACATGTTGCTAATCAATTTAGTTCAACAGAACTAGCAACTCATTCATGCCAAAACTTGAACCAAGACACATCGGTACCGTATCATAATATTACAACTATTAAAAGCAGCATTGTTTTTTCTGAAGTAATTACAGCAAAAAAGAACTAATAAATTAAAAGTACTTATATATACAGTCATAAAGTGTGTAAGTCTCATGTAATCGTTTTGAAAAAAAGTATAGTTTACTATAAAAAAAATTATTATTATTTTTTTTTCATTTTGGTCTCATAGTTATTCATTTTTTTCAAAGTGATTGTGAGGTGCTTGTACACTTACGACTGCAAATATTATTTCTTATAAATTAAATAAAGTAAATTACAGTTAATTAAAATCATGATGGGTCTGCATTTTAATTTATAGTAGATTAGTGGACGTAGAATCCTTGATTAGATGAAGTTGGAGGAGATTCGAAACTCAATAATATATGGGACCCTTTTTTAAGGTTTACTGTGGAAAATGGTCTAGAGGTCCGCTGCTAGCCATTTGGTAGATGTGCTAGTGACCCATGAACTTGGTCTAAGGGTTGTCATTTGGACCTATTCAGAACCTATTTTTAGTCGAATGAAATCATCTTTTCGTTGGTATCCTTTGGTTATTTTGACATCTTTTAATCATCTATAAATAGACTCCATGCGAGTTTATAATTTTTTCTTTTTTTGTTAAATCAACTTTGAAATTCTCTCTCTCCAAAAAAAGTATTTTATTTTTCAAAAATTAATTATTAAAATCTGTTCATTTTGCAGAGGATAAAGTTTTAATCTTTTTGTTAAAATTATTCATTATGCAGATAACATATTTTTAATATCTTTGTTGAATATCAAAATTTGAGGATATTCAGGTCTAATTTTATTTGTGCGTAACGTAGTTAGACAAACCAACTCGTTTTGGACTTTATTATATATATTAGAGCATCGCTTATAACTAATGTGCATATCATTATTAATAGAAGTGAATAGTATTTTAAAGAAAATGACATTGTAACGTCGTTTGAAACAAACTTTTCCTCCACTATTTTCTTCTTCTACAGCCAACTTTGCACCAACATTTTTATGCTATTTCAGTGATCAAGAATTGATTGTGCTTATTCATCATGGTACTTCTATTAGTGGACTTAGTTAACATACTCATGGGCTTGAAAATTCACGGAAGGCTTCATAATTTTGAAAAATAAAAAAAGAAAGAAGAAGAAGAGAAGAGTGTATCAGTGTTCGTTTTGACGGTAAAAATGTTTCTTTTTATATCATCTTATCATTATAATTTTTTCAAATTCTCACATAATATAATTTTTTCAACTTTTTCAAATAGATTTCATATTTATTCATTTTCTCTAAAAGAATTGTATAACACTTACGTATTTTACGGTTATAAATATCATTTCTCTCCTTCTATTTGTTCCAACAACGCTTCCATCAACAGGATATTTCATGCTGGCTGCTTGTTAAAACCAATCGGGGTAAAAGATGTCGCAGATTGTTAGACTAACTTGGAGCTCAATGAATTCTTTGCCCATTTTCCGTAGATCTCGTTGAAGATACAAAGACTGTATCTAAATAGCCCATATATAAATGTTTGGTGTTGCTACCATGCCACCCAGCTTTAATCGGTCAGCTTCTTTTTCGATGCAAATTTTTCTTTTATCTTCTAATTTTTTTAAAAATATTTTTTAAATATCTTTAAGCATTTAAATAAATATCAATATACTAATAATTACTTTCTCGACTATTAAACAAAAAAAGAATTAAACACATAAATGATCAAATCAAGAGATAAATTCAGACAATATAATTTCACTTTCCATTTAATTTTAATCCAATTACTTTTATTCTTCTCATGAGTTCTCTACCAGTTGCTTCAGACTTTTTAAGATTTAGGGTTTGTTTGAATGTTGAGTTGAATTGAATTGTAAATAGTATGAATTGTGATGATTAAGTGAGTTTTGTAGGGTCCACTTAAAATAAGTTTAGATATATTTTGATGTTGTATAAAATGAGTTTAAATGTATTTATAAAAAGTTGAAAAAAGTTATAATTTTCACGTGTAAAGATGTGTTAAGTTAAAAAAAAATTATAGATCTCATATATAAAAAAATTTTGAAATAAAATGAATTTAATAATTTAAAATTTTAATATTTAAAGATTAAATTGAACTTAAAATTATACTCACCTTCCAAATTCAGTGTCAGTTTCGTTTCTTAACTCCTCTCAAATCATATTAACTCTTCTTATTTAATTATATAATTTTTTTAAATTTTAATACAAAATATAATTTAATTTAATTTTTTCAAATTTTAAAATAATAATAATATTAAAAAATAATATTTTAATAATATTTTATTTTATTTTTTTATTTTTATCTCAATTCAATTTAATTTAACTTAACCCAACTTCCAAACATAAAGCCAGTGAGTTCAAACGAGTTTGAAATTCGGCATGTGAATGCAAAAGATCCAAAGATGTGAGCATGTGTACCCTTTTCTTTCACCAAATCTACTGCAGTTTCGGGATTTTGTCTGTAATTTGGTTTATAGTTTTGTTAAGTATAATTAAAGCCACGTATTAATTTGTATTTAAATTTAAATTTTATTATATTTAAAATTTAAATTAATATTATTTTTAATAAAATTTATTTTTTAATTAATCACATTAAATTAATATACATATTAATACGCAGTTATATTTATAATTAAATTTTTCTTTTTGTTCATGCTTAGAAAATTGTACATCCACGTGGAGGGCTCTCAATGAGATTGCATAATCCTTTAGAAACATTTCGAGAAAAAAAAGGTAATATTAATTAATATCATGTCTGACTCATGTAATTATGGGAATATGACTACAAAAACGTTAGTCGGGCATCTAATGAACATTTGTAATATTTGTAAACTGCTGTCATAATTCCAATGCAACCATGTCAAATAATACAGCTACTGGACCTCCTGTTGATTGAACACGCGCGTCGGTCGAGTTTTGATGTCTTCAATAAAGACAAAAAAGAGCCTATTATCTGCATCCTTAATCAAAGAGAAATAATATTTTCATCGTTAAATACTGTAAAACCTTTATAAAGATTGTTTTTTTATTTAATAGTTAAGACAATATTATTTAATATGTTTTCATTTTTTTAAATATTTAAGACGTATAAAAAAATATTTGATAAAAAATTAAAAAAAAATTACACTAATGGTAGAATCTGTCGATGGGATTTCTCGATAGACGTAACAGGATCCTTAATTAAATAGAATAAAGTTTAGAGTTTGAATTTGAATTCAGACTAGGGCTAAAAATAAAAATCGATAAACCGGCTTGAACCAGACTAGACGAGTGTGTTCGGACTGGTGTAAAATCGGTTCGGTTTGGTATCGATTTCATTTTTTTCAAAACCAATCCTATTTTATTTTGGTTTTTTTATATCGGACCGATTCATATATATATTTTTTATTTTTTGTTATATATAAATAATTTTTTATATGATTTATTTATATTATATGCTAAATTTTTAATTAATATATCATGAGATTTTAAAATCTTAAAATTCATGTATAATATTCTAATAATCTAAAATTAATATAACATAAAATACAAATTAATCTTATAAATCTTCTTATAACAAATATATAAATTTTAATTTTATACCATGAAATTAATATAACATAAAAATTTTTAATTTTAATGTTATGTAACTATCATATTATCACCGATATATATAATAATATGATTCTTATAAATTATGTACATATATAATAGTTTTACTATAATTCTAATTTTTCGTTGCATATCATTTTAATATTTAGACAATATTTTTTTTAATTTCTCGGTTTGTTGTTCCAAGCTCTACTTTCTAAACACCCGACCTTGCTAGTTCATTGATCAGTAAAATCGGACCAAAATCAATAAAATCGAAGGTATCGGTTTTGGATGAAAAAATTGGTTCGGTATTAGTTCTTTGATTCTCAAAACCGGTGTATACCGGTTCGGTTTTAGAATAAGTCAAAAATCAAACCGAACTGAACCGATTACATCCCTAATTCAGACCTATGTGATGATACTATATAAAACTGCTACTTGTTTTAAAAGCTTAAATTAATATAAATAGATAAAATTTTATTATTTAGTTTATATTATTTAACAAGAATATGTTGCCACTCTTCATATCGGGACTATCCCTCTAGTTATAGGTTGCCAGGAAGAAAAACGATACAATAGATAATTGGTAGGGATATTTGAGACTTCACAATTTTAACTAAGAGAGAAAGTCAATAAGGAACTCAGACTCTTAAGAGGGAAATAACTCACACTTCTAGAAGGAAAAGAACTCACACTTCTAAGAGGAAACAGACTCAGATTCACCAGAGAAGATAGGCTCATACTCCTAGAAGGAAAAATATTTCACAAAACTAATTAGACTTCTATCACTCTAAAAAAATAATATCTATAAATATCTTACAAGAGGTAAGACATTCTTAACTTTACTTTATTTTCTATATACGCTTACGTTCATATTATTATTATGACTTTGACATTAGAGTATCCCCTAGTATAACCAATGCTCTTCCTTTATTCGCTGTAAGTCATCCATACAGTTGATAGTGACACATGTCGTTAACAATAACAATAACAAAATGTGAATACCAAGCGTACTGTACTGCTGACCCAGTCACCCAACCAAGTTGCTTCTACCTAGAAATTTTGTTTAGGTTTTTGGCCGTACCTGTCAATTTATAAATTGGAAAAGTATCTTTCTTATTTTTTTTGGCCGTACCCACCTAAGGTCTCCTTTGGTGTTCTTTCGTTTCTTTTATTTTTCTCTATTTGCTGGGAGAGGGGCGGGGGTCCGGGGGCTTTGTATCACCAGCATATTCTCTTTGGCTGGCTACTGTAATTATGGAAGGCTGCAGGGTCATATGTTCATTCTTGATGCCTTTCTGAATCTTGTCCCGAAGTCTAATATCTTCTGCCTTTACCATGTCGGCCTTACAGAGAATTTATAATCAATTTGCAAAAATGAAAGTAGCTACAGATTCACGCATTGCTTGCTCGTTCATCGGCCCAGTTGTAAGTTTTAATTGGCCAACTGAAGATGGTGACACTTTTCCCAGAAGCAAACAAGAGATTTGGTGAATTCAAAAAGTTGAAGGCAAGAACAGCATATAAGAAGAGAGAGAGAAGTTTGAATTCATGTTACTCTGTTGAAGCACAATACCTTGGATGTTTTATGATTTAAGAAGAGAGATTTACATCATTTGTGTCATCAGTACATTTGAAGTATCATATGCCTTGTCAATGTGTGTATTTTTCTGTTACCTTTTCCCTTCTACTTTTGGTGTATGTCTTTTAGTTGATTTTGAATATGACATGTTATTCCTTATTCCAGGTTCAAGAGTTGTGCTTGGGAAGTTTGAGCAACTGGAGAGAGAAAAGGTGATGCCAATACAGTTGAAGGATGTCAACAAACAATCTTGAAACTGATTAGAGCTGAATTCAGCCAACAACTTTGCTCTGCTACACCCAAACTTCCCTCCCTCACCTTGCATCTTATTCCTAGCTTCAGTTTTCCAGCAAAAATAATTTCAATTACTGAGACTTACTTCTCCATTTCCTAACTCACTCCTCCGCACCCTTGGGTTACCTTTATGAATGATAAGGAAAGAATCTATGACATCTAAAGTAAGCTTTTCTAGTGTTTGTGTCCTCAAGTTTAGGACAGTGTCAGTGTTGCTCAACAGGGCTGCAGGTCTCTGCACATGGCTTGACTCACGGCCAATTTAGCGGTTCCCATTCCCAGAGAGGTTCTAGAGTATCATTTATCTCCCAGCAGATACTTCCTGCAACTTCTTGGAGATCAGCATGGTCTCCTCCAGAAAAAGAAGTATCAGATGAGCTCGTTTTTTCTACCACCGTGGCATTCTGAGGTGGTTTACTTGCTGCCTCATCAACAACATTCTGTGTCATTCGTGTCGACACTTCTGGGCGCCGATCAAATGCCCGGAAGCTTCCCGAGATCACATACATTCGGCACAAACTGAATTCATGCCTCAACTACATGAAAACAGTGGTGGAATAAGACAATATATAGAGAAATTCAGTAAGAAAAATGCAGGGAACAGTTTTCATTAGTGGGATAAAAAAGAACTGTGTTGGACATTCACCTTGGGAACTACCGTGTTAGATTGGCCTGTTTCTAATTCAATGGCCCTGTACTCATTCATCTTCCATTTCGTTTTCCTTCCGGTTGGAGCCTTTCCCTTATAGAAAACCATTGTTTTCTTCACTCCAATCACCCGGTTATCCGATGAATACACGTAGCCAGGAGAGCCGGTTGCCTTCCAGTACCCAGAAACTGTTGTTCTGCAGGGTCTTCCTCCCTTGGCTTCTCTTTCCTGTATTGGCGTAAAGAAAAACCATTGCTCGGTCTCTCCTTGACACAGCTCTCCTGCAAGCTCTGCAACACATACCAAAGAAAAACCCCATTTTTAGCTCACCCAATTGGGTTAAAAATCCAGAAAGATCAATCTAAACCCAAAAAAAGAAATGCAAAACAATGTCGAGGAGTTGGGGGAAGGGATCAGTACTTGGAAGGTTCCAAGGTTCTATGTCATAAACTGGAACAACAGGGATAACCCGGTGCACATCTGGTCTTGTCCCTTCAAGCTTTTTGTGCAGGTAGAAGGAAACTAGCTCTTCTTCAGTTGGGTAAAAGCGAAAACCTGGTTCCATTCTTCAGCTCTTCTAGTTTTGAATTCGATTTTGTTACCCCCTCTCTGTAATTGCCATGTAATATATATATATAGATACAGCTGGTGGAGAATGAATCCTTGGGATGAAAGAGACATCACTTGCCCAATAGATGAGAAAAAAAAGTAGGATTCTTGGGATTGGTTGGAAACTTCCACGCGGTTATGTGTGAGAAAATTGTCTTATTATCCTATATTGCATTTTTCCAGCGTACTGATATATAATAGCCAGATCAAATCCTCTTTTGAACGGGTCAGCCCTCCATGTTTATACTGTTTATTTCTCAATTCTTAAATGTCTTTACTCCCCTTTAGGTGCGTGTTTAGACTCCCTCTCAATTCTTAAATGTCTTTACACTTTAAGATGTTTAGACTCCCTCTCAATTCTTAAATGTCTTTACACTTTATCTTAAAGTGTAAGACAATATTTGAATTCAGGATTCCTGCTATATAAAATTATTGATTATTTTAAAAATTTAAACCGATAAAAAGAGAGAGATTTAATTATTTATATTATATTTTTAACATTTTTTTAATTACATTTCACGGTAGTTTAAGTAGGATTAATTTATAATCCATCAAGAATTTTAATAATCTATTGTCGCACTTATATTTGAGGAAAATGGAGGATCCAATATCGATGGATTTTAGGAAGTTTAGAGACTTGAAATCTCTCCATCAGTTTTAGATGTTCCTTGAACATTAATTGAACCAGTTTGTTTGGCACGTTTATAATACCACTCCTGCCGCCTGCGATAATTCTGTAAGTAGGTTTCCCTAAGACCAAATTGTTTTGGAATCATTGGTTGACGTTGGTTGAGGACCTTGAGGATTGAGTGACCTAAGGGCTGAGATAATCAAAATATTATTATATATATAATATATAAGGATATTATATTAAAATATATTCATACAATTTCAAAATATGTGAATTTCAGTTATTCTTTTTTAAAAAAATTTATGACCTTGTGAAAAATAAGTTATGCTATATAATCATAGAATGTATAATTATTACGCATTCTATTTGAAAAAATGGTGAAGCCCACCATTTAAAAATTAAAATTTTTAATATAAATATTATATTTATTCATTTTTTTTTAAGGCAATATTCAAAATTTACAAACTCTAGAACTGCAAATATCATTTCTCATAAAGAATTTCGCTTTTTGATAACGAGCTCCACTATTTTTAAAAGAAGTACACAAATTTCTACACCATAAAATACTATTTCTAGTACGACATTTGTAACAGCCCGCTAAAATTATCAGTTTTGGATTCTTTCCCGACAGCAATCACATCTCTCTTGTCCTAACCCTCTATCTTTAGTTATTTATGTTTAACATAATTGTTTTGGTTGGCTGTAGACTGTGTAGTTAGTGTTTGTGGAGTTTGCTGCGTAGTTGTGAAACGAAATGTGGTTGTGAAGTGTTAGGCTTGATTTTGTAGTTTTGTGGACTGTGCTGTGAAGTATAGGCGTGAGATGGATGCCGTAGATGTGATACGGCGGGTTGTGTGAAGAGAATACGCGTGTAGCGTATTCTGTGTAATGCAGCGACGCGCCGCGCGACATGCGCTGTAGTGATGTGGGTCGTAGAAGGAAGGGAGTACGCATGTAGTGTACTCCGTGTGGTATGGCGATGCATCGTGTGATGTGCATCGTGTTGATGAGTGTTGTAGCGAAGGAAGTACGCGTAGCGCGTACTCCGTGTCGCGTAGCGATGCACCGTGAGACGTGTATCGCAGTGATGGGTTTTGTAGTGTGAATGGAAGAGAGTTCACGTGAGTGTACTCTGTACTAAGTCGCGATACACCGGATGGCGTGTCACGAAGGGTTGAATGGCGTAGCAGAGAAGTGTGGAGCGTATGGTGTAATGTTGGGAAACTGTATGACAGTGTCCCGAAGCAGTGATGATATGGATTATAGTCCGGGATGACTGATGTCATCTTGTGGTTGACTATGGCTAAGAGTATATGGATTGAGAAAGGAATTGTTTGTTTGGTTATTATTGATAATTTTAATGAACTTGTTTTAGTGCAAAGGCTTTCTGAAGTCAAATTATCTCTTCTGAGTATAGTGAAACCTCAAGTTGCCGTGGTGTTGCAAGTGCTCATAATATGACAATTGAGTTCAGAAGTGAAAATCTTAAGGACTTGAGTGTTCCTCTTCCAGCTGTTGTGCAGTTCCTCGTGTTTCGCGCCCTTTTCTCATAGAACGCGACGATCGAGGTAAGTTAGCCTCTAACTTACTATCAGTTTATTGTGTATGTGTGATGGGTAAGGGAACTACAATTTATGTATGTATGTTATCGTATATGCCATGTCATGATATGTCATTATATGTTCATCTGTTACGTATGATTTAATATCTCATGAATAATTATCTGTTACATAATCTTTTCTGTCATACAATGATGTATGTTATAAGTATGCCATGTTAAGTATGCCATATGATACATGTATGCCATGAAATGTTTATGATTAAATCATATTATGCCATTTACAAGTATACGCCATGTTAGAAAAGTATATGATATTAAATAATATCTCATGCATTAAGAACGATAAGACATGTTATGATATGTATAATACGTGGGGCCACAACAACTGTGGAGTACGTATTATATTTATGTTATGTTATTTATAATGCGTGGGGCCACAACAACTGTGGAGTACGTATTATATTTATGTTATGTTACTTATAATGCGTGGGGCCACAACAACTGTGGAGTACGTATTATATTTATGTTATGTTATTTATAATGCGTGGGGCCACAACAACTGTGGAGTACGTATTATATTTTTTATGTTACTTATAATGCGTGGGGCCACAACAACTGTGGAGTACGTATTATATTTATGTTACTTATAATGCGTGGGGCCACAACAACTGTGGAGTACGTATTATATTTTATGTTACTTATAATGCGTGGGGCCACAACAACTGTGGAGTACGTATTATATTTTATGTTACTTATAATGCGTGGGGCCACAACAACTGTGGAGTACGTATTATATTTTATGTTACTTATAATGCGTGGGGCCACAACAACTGTGGAGTACGTATTATATTTTATGTTACTTATAATGCGTGGGGCCACAACAACTGTGGAGTACGTATTATATTTTATGTTACTTATAATGCGTGGGGCCACAACAACTGTGGAGTACGTATTATATTTATGTTACTTATAATGCGTGGAGTACGTATTATATTTATGTTACTTATAATGCGTGGGGCCACAACAACTGTGGAGTACGTATTATATTTTATGTTACTTATAATGCGTGGGGCCACAACAACTGTGGAGTACGTATTATATTTTATGTTACTTATAATGCGTGGGGCCACAACAACTGTGGAGTACGTATTATATTTTATGTTACTTATAATGCGTGGGGCCACAACAACTGTGGAGTACGTATTATATTTTATGTTACTTATAATGCGTGGGGCCACAACAACTGTGGAGTACGTATTATATTTTATGTTACTTATAATGCGTGGGGCCACAACAACTGTGGAGTACGTATTATATTTTATGTTATGTGTATTCATGGGGCCACAACAACTGTGGAGCATGAAGTATGGGGCCACAACAACTGTGGAGCATACACTACATGAGACACAGCAATTGTGACATGTAGAATACGTGGGGCCACAACAACTGTGGAGTACGTATTATATTTTATGTTATGTGAATTCATGGGGCCACAACAACTGTGGAGCATGAAGTATGGGGCCACAACAACTGTGGAGCATACACTACATGAGACACAGCAATTGTGACATGTAGAATACGTGGGGCCACAACAACTGTGGAGTACGTATTATGTTTTATGTTACTTGAATACGTGGGGCCACAACAACTGTGGAGTACGTATTAATGCACGTTATTAATCAAGACAATTAAATAAGATTCCAAGTTTATGTTAAGTCAAGTTTCAGATCAAGTTCATGTTATGTTATGCTCACGTACATGTTATGTTCATGTTCATGTTATGTTCCAAGTTCATGTTCACATCATGTTATGTTCACGTTTATGATACGTTCAAGCTCACGTTCATGTTATGTTGATTGTTCATGTTATGTTTTAAGCTTAAGTTCATGCCATGTTAAGTCAAGTTCAGTTCACGCTTAAGTTCTGGTTAAGTCATGCTATATGTCAAGTTATACTATGTTTATGTATGACTATAATTATGCATTTATGCTTTTACTGCCATGCATGCATTTTTAACCTGTGTATAAGTTTTATGTTAACTTACTGAGATTTGTAATCAAATCTCACTGTGGTAGTCCCAACTACCATTCCCCCCGAATGGTAGATCTTGTTACAGGACCCAAAGGAGAATTGGAATCTGACCAACTGAATACGGTCGACTAGGCCACGGTGCGATGTTGATGATGGTATAGTATTTAACTTAGGTTAATACTTGTACTTTTGGAGTTGTATCTCAAGTATTCTTTTGATCACAACCATTTTAGACTAGTGTGGTGATCACGGCTTTTTAGTATGCCTTTATGTATGAAATATGTTTCAAGTATTTGGGATATTTTTTTTGGTTTGGTGCATAGTTTTGCTAAAGAGAAAAATTATCCGCTGCGAATATTGCATAATGCTAGATGCATGTTAGGAACATTGCATCTTATCTATCATGAACGGGGGCATGTAGCCTTGTGTTGCATGTCTCGACGCTTCAAATGTCCGTTCAATCCCAAGCGAAATTTGGGGGCGTCACAACATTGTATTCTTTCTCTAGTGCATGTTGATTATTCAATGAAAAACCTAGCTAGAGGAAAGGAAGCCCTATGACCATGTAAACCAAGACTTATCTGCATTTCCTTTGATCAAAATTATTATATATATATATATAAGAGAAAAAAAAAGGGGGAAATTATCAGGCTCTAGCCTCTTAAGACTTTTTATATATATTCAATTTGATTTGCCCTTCTTTAGTCCTTTTTTTTTCTTTTTATTTAAAAAAAAAAAAAGACTTTTCTTTGAGCCAAGTCAAAAAGAAATTGTCTTATTTCCTGTTTCGGATATCAAACGGACTTCCCCCTCCAAAAGGAATTTTAATTGCGCTTATATTCGTTAGTATGATAATTGGGTTGAAACTTTTTGTGGTGCCTTTCTTATCAGAGAGATTGCTTATAGGGAAATGATAGAGAGCCACACAAAAAGTGTAAATTTTTTAATTTTTAATTTTTTCTATTTAATGATTAAAAATGTGTTTTTTAATAATAATTTTACGATTTTTTTATTTTAAAAAATGTTTTAAAAATGTTTGAAAAAGAAGAAAGAAAAATACAAAAAAAATTTACACTGTTCGGTAAAAAAAATGTGTAGAATTTTCGTTGGCCCCATCAAGGCTCTTCCTTCAATAGTATTAATACTTTTAATTAATTAATTTATCTTTTATCATTATTCTCGTTATCTTATAATGTAATATTAAATAATTAAATAATATTTTTTATCTTTTATTTGTGGGCTAATAATTTAATATTACATTAAAAGATGAGGAGTAGATGATAAAAATAATGATAAAATGATTTTTTTTCATCCTCAAAATTGATTATTTAAGCCTTACGTTTTTTCCTAAAAAAATAAATGAGTTATTTGGAAATTTTTTTTTTTAATTCCTTACACACTTATCAGAATATATATTTAAAAAAAAAAAAGAATTCAAGACATAAATACTTGATGCTAACTGATATGACAGGTTATTACTTCAATAGTATATTTGATGTGTTAACAACCAATGGTAGTTAGATTAGACGGCACGCCGAGCCGTAAGCAAGTAGCCTAGCATGAGTCATATTATTAAAAAGTAAAAATATAGTTGTAAGTATAATTGTGTATTAATTTATGTATTAATGTGATGTGATTAATTAAAAAATAAATTATATTAAAAATAATGTTAATTTAAATTTTAAGTATGAATAAATCAATATTAATATATAGATTAATGTGTAACTGTGCTTATATGTAACAAAATTCTATTAAAAAATCCTGTTACCGTTATAAAAAAGTTTGAAGAAGTCGTTGTAACCTACATGACATGAGGATCAACATTATTTGCAGAAGAGATAAATGGGTGTTGATAACGAGGTTGAAAGAGATCAAAGATAAGAAGGTACACATCTTACAATTAATTATGGAGAAATATTGGACTAAAAATTATCTATATGTTTCATCCTGTACATGGACTTAAAATTAACCACGTGTCACAATTTTAGTATCAATAAACTTTTCACGGACATATTACCAAAAGTCTTCATTTGCACTTTAAAATATCTATATTTTTTATTAAAAAAAATACAATAATTATAAAGAGATTTTTTTAAAATAAAATTATAAATTGAAGTGATTTTATATAATTAAATAATTTTTTATACTATAAAAAAGTGTTATACTCATAAAAAAATTTTATAAAAATAAAATTTTAAAATAATATAATTTTATATAATATATTATATTTATTTTATAATAAAATTAATTTTACAATCTCACGTAAATTAATAAGATGAGTTAAAAGTAATTTTATAATGATTGTTTACATGCAAAAAGGAAGTTTTACGAGGTTAATATGCAGAAAGAAAAAATGATTTTGGCTTGAAAATGAAAAGTGGAATTTTCACTATTTATTTATTAAAAACAAATTATTGTGGAGAACTTGGATCCCACGAAATAGAAATCTATCTTATTATATAAAATAATTTTATAAATAGGCATGATTTTATTTAATAAATTAATTATTTTTATAATAAAAATAATTTTATAAATTATATTAAATTATAATATTATTCTTACATAATTCTTTTCTAATTAAAATATTTTTTATATTTTTACGTGAGACTGAGGAGCACCAGTAAAAGGATTAGGCCATCACATCAAGACCCAGTCCTGGTGGAAAAGAACACTTTAAAGTTTGTTGGGAGAATAAAAATGAAAGATTAGTGGGATTCCGTTATTGGACATGAGACGGCTGATCCGCTGGATGTCCTCAACTCACTCCTAATCCATTACACGCGTAAAGTCATTGAGTTTTGGGTTTACCGCTTCGTATCCGCGTCGTTGCCAAGTCCGTCGTTTTGTGGCCTCTCTGGCAAGCAATATCATAAAGTTCTCGTCGGCAGTATATGAAGTGGACGGGGACACGTGATGGAGCCGTCGCATTATTAACCGACAAGCATTTAAGTAATTCCGAAATATTATTTCTTTCGAATAGTCTCTCGAATTTTTATTTATTTAATAATTAAGAAAATATTTTTAAATAATATTATGTTTTTTATTCTTATTTTTTTAAAAATATTTATAATAATTAAAAAAAATACATAAAAAAGAAAAAACAAAACATGAAATAGACTATTCGAAACACTTTTCAAATGAATTGTTTGGTACATGTAGAAGAACTCTAGATAATTAAAACTAGAGTTTTTTTTAAAGGGTAATTAAAGCTAGAGTTAGTTGTATGTTTAGTATTTTAATTTTTATATTTTAATGTCTTAATTTTTTTAATAAAATTGGTATTTAATTTTAAAAAATTTGTAATTAATCATCTTTTTATTAATTTTTTATTTGAAATGAATGGTAAGATTGACATGTGGCTAATAATTCACCTCCCGTTAGTTATTCTTACATATAGTTATATAAATAAGAAACTTAATAATATAAATATAGTAACCCAGTTGCTTATACCTAATTATTTGTACCTATATATTGAATATAGTCCATAGTTACACGTTAGTCAGTTAGTTAAGTACGCGTAAGTGATTAAATTATAATACATATTTTATAATATGCATAAGAGTAAGTAGGTGGGACATAGTGGTTTAGTATGTGTAGGAATCATACAAGAAATGTTGATATATATATATATATATATATATATATATATATGTATGTACCATGTGCATACATACCATATACTATGTCACCATTGCAAAACTAAATAGATTCATATTTGGAGAGACAAGTGGATTTCAAAACTCACCACTTTCAAAATCCAAAGTGCAGTAAAGGTCTTAGATGAAAATGCATAAGTGCGAGAACTTAATGATTCTGATACTAAGCACAGGAAAGCATCTATTATTGAAGGAATTTCTCAAGTGATGAAACTAAAATTATTACAAAGATACCAATAAGTTGCTACAATGGTCCATATAAGTTAATTTGGAAATGATCTTCTAATTGTATGTTTACAGTGAGGAGTACGTATCATTTACATAAAGAATTGTAAGAATAGTCTAAGGTATAGACGGTAGACCTCATCTAGTAGCAATCGAAGACAAGTTTGGTAAGATATTTAGAAGTTCAAAATCTCCCTAGCTGATAAAATTTTATTGTGGAGAACATGTATAAAAACACTTTTCACAAATTTGAATATGTTTAAAAAAAAGGTTGTGGATAGTCCAAACTGTCCAATTTGTTTAGAGGTGGAAGAACCAGTGGTTCATGCATTATGGAAATGTACTGGAGCACAAGATATTTGGAACTAATGTTCCAAAAAAGTTATTTATGTAAGAAATTTTTTATAGAACTAATAGAAGTGATGTGTACTGTAATTGAGAAGGAAGAGCTAGAGGAGATGGTAATGATTGCAATAAGAGTTTGACAGAGAATGAATGGATTTGTTTTCCAAGTAGAGTTCAATCATCCAAATGTAGGGGTGAAGCAATTAAAAGAAATTTGTTGGTAGATGGAGGTTATACATTCACAAAGATCTAGCAAGTCAAGCACTTCTAGTTACGTGGCACAAAGATGGGATCCTCCTCTGCAAAACACTTTTCAAATAAATTGGGATGCTGCTGTTGATAGGAACCAAAGCAAAATTGGTGTTGATATCATAGTTTGAGATTGGGAAAGTAAAGTTATAGCCTAAATAAAGATGAACTGACCCTCATTCCCTAATTCTCTACTCGCAGAAGAAATTGGTGCACTTCAAGCTACTCTATTTGGTCAAAAAATGTGCCTTAGATATATCATATTAGAGGGTGATTCTCTACGGCTCATTCAAGCAATCACAAATGCCGATGAGTCCTGGACGAGTGCTGGAATGATTATTAGTGACATCAAGTATAAGCTTAGAAATTATGGCAAGTGGCCTGCTCATTATGTGAGAAGAGAGACTAATAATATAGCTCATACCTAGGCACAAAATGTCTTGCATGTTCATGATGTAATTGTAGATATGAAAGATTGTCCTTTATAATGTATTATTCTTTCCTTTCTCTAAAGGACTTGATGAATAAAACAATTTTCATAATTTGTAACTTATGTAGAGAAATAGCATAAGGTTATTAGGCATTATAAATATCGACTAGTCGTATTGTAATGGATAGGTTATATAAATGCTAATAATTAGTTTATATTTCGTAGTTACATATTATTAATTTTTCTATTTTTTTTTCTATCAACATGCAACTTTTATTATTTTTATTTAAATCGAAATCTAGAAAGAAGAAAAGTAAGGCATTTTATTTTTATTTCCCAATTTTTATTCATTCATAAAATCTTTATAATAATATTATTTAATATAGGGCCTATATATATTAGTTGTAAAGATGTCATTAAAAAGCCTTGTTTGTTTACACAAAACTAAAAATCTCATCTCATCTTATCTCAACTCATCATTACACATTTTTTAAATCCCTATACAACTTTTTCAAATCCCCATACAAAATATAATAAATAATTTCACTTTTTCAAATCCCAATACAAAATTAATATTACAAAATTATATTATAATAATATTTTATTCATTACTATTTAAAACATCTCATCTCATCTCATCTTATCTGTGTAACCAAACGGAGCCTTAATAATTATTTGTAATCATTCAGTTTCATTATAATAAATAAATAATTTTTTTAAAAAAGAAATACAAAAAACAAGTTGACTTGGCTCGAGTTGATTAAAAAACACGAATAAATATGGAAAAAATAACTCAAAACTGGTGGTTTTTTTGATCAACTTGAGCTAAGTCGGTGAGCTTACACGAATGGACAATCCAAAAATAATTGCAGTGGTAGGAGGCTTATCTTCCTGCTGGGGGCCTTCTCTCCTAAATAATTGATTGACGTGTGGAATCTGCATGACATGACTAGTCTAAAATAACAGTCCATTTCTTCCTCGACATCGATAGGATGTTTCGGCGTAGGCGTGTAGTCAGTCTGACGTAGTTTAATTTTGAATAACATTTAAGATCAATTAGTATACACTGATTTTATATTTATTACAAGTTATTTTCTTAAATTAATACTTTAATTTTATCAATTTTCAATTCGATTCGGTTTAATTTTTTAATTTTAATATATTATATTATATATTATATAATACAATATATTATAATATATTTATAAATTATAGTATATTATAATATGTAGTAATATAGTATTAGTATAACTATTAATATACACTATATAATATTAGTATAATTATTAATATAATAAACAAAATGATATAAAATTTTAAATTTTAATATTATATTAATTAGTAATTTATCATATAATACAAAATTATTTTATATATAATTATATATTATATATATAAATTATATATAACAGAAAAAATTAATATATATATAAACCGGTTCGGTCCTGTCTGGTTTTAAAAAGAGAAAAATTGAAACCGGATTGATTTTAACCGATTTTAAGAAAAATAAAACTGGTATCGGACTGAACCAAACTCAAGATCGGACCGATCCTATCGGTTTGGTCCGGTCAGGTCCAATTTGTCGATTCACTAGTTTTTTTTTACACCCATATTTGGGCCTATATATAGCATTTTGCACATAAAATAGCATAACTATTGACTACTAAACCCAAATTGAGTTGGTTTGGATATCAAACCCAAACTATCTTATCTCATCTTATCTTATATAATTATTATAATTTTTATAAATTTACAAATAAAATATAATAAATAATTCAAATTTTTCAAATTATAAAATAAAACTAATATTAAAAAATTATAATAATATTTTATTTAATTTTAAACAAAACATCTCATCTCAATTTTATAACCAAAAGAAGCAACTAGAACAAAACCTAAACACAGTAGACAATTGCCCACAGCACAGTTATCGTTCACACTATAGCATCATGAAATATGTAATTTTTGCTCTACCCAGAGTTACCGATTTTCTCATCTGACACTAGTTAAAAAAGCCCCATCCTTACTTGGACTAGTTTGGATACTAAAATATTTTAAAATTATTCTAATACTATCTATTATTTTATTATTATTATTTATATATTTTTTATTATTATTTATTATTATTTAATATTTTATTATTATTTTTTTATTATTATCTATAAAATATTTAAGATCACTTCACTATCCGATCACAACATCTTTAAATTGAGAAAATATTGAGAAGATTTTCATGGAAGTGTTGGACCCATTTTATATTCAAAATCTAGAACTGTCGAAGACCAAGTTGAAGGACAATCAAGTTCCAAATCTTACGAAAAAACACCAACTCAATCCAAAAAGAAAAAAAACTATTAACAATACTAAAACAAAAGAAAAGTACTATTTCTACCAAAAAGTGTCCCGAATGTGTATCCCCATTTTTTTTTTTTTAACTTAGTGATTAAGGAAAATTTTTTAAATAATGTTGTGATTTTATTTTAATTTTTTAAAAAATGTTTATGATGATTAAAAAATGTATAAAAAAAAAAGAAAAAAAATGAAATGCTTGGTTCGGGATATATTTTTGGGAGATGATTCAGTAACTCTGGAAGGATTCAAAACAAACTCATCCCCTTTCTTCTTTGAGAGACCACGTTACTGGGAATAGCTCTATCTCCAAGCTCTCTCCCTTCTCTCTAAACTCTCCCAAACTCTAGATCCGGCGAAAGGGGGTGGGAGCTTCCTCTCTTTCCTTCGCCCTCCCTTTTCCTCTATCCATTCTCTTTTCTGTGTAGTGTTTTTTAGTTTTATTTTTTGTATTTTTCAGGAAAATAAGGGAGGATCTCCGATTGGGTCTTTCCAGCTGCCAATCTTTAAGACCACTGAACGCAATGCCAATTAGAGTAGTGTGTGGTCCGCACACTCGAGAGGAAGTTTCATATCTTGTCGGCACGTGGCCCTCAAGCGCCACCGAGGACTCTTTTGCTGACGTAGCGCTCGACCTTTTTGGGACCTCTGACTTCGGGACTTCAGAGATTGACTATCGGCTTTTCTCCAAGAGTGGTGTGTGTTTTACATGCGCCACTACCGCCATCTTTGTTTCTGTTCCTCCTCTTCAGTAGTTTTTTTTTGCTCTTTTTCTTCATGTTTGACCTGAGTGAGGTGATGAGCTGCTAGATTGGATGCAATCTGGGCAAGAGCTGGTCGAGAGTGGGTAGCGATACTACGGCCGGCCTGCGCAGTGGAGGCTGCTGTACATGCGCAAGCTGGGTGCTCGTGCCGTCTATGCTCATGACGTCAATGCTTGCAGTGGGCATACCATCTAGGCTCATGCTGGTGCTTGTGGTTCTGTTGTTTTTGTTGTTCTTTGTATTGTAGGCTTTTGCTGTTTAGTTATTAATAAAGAAGAATTAGACTATTAGACTTGATATTCATAGCAGTAGTGTCCAGTACTCTGTCTCCCTAGGAGGATGGAGGGAGCTATTCAGTTCTGTTTATATAGAGCACTTTCTCTATTAAGAGAGAGTTATTGAGAAGTTAAGACAATGTCCACCACTATGTGTGCGGAGATGCCTCAGAGCATATGTGTAGTTTGGCTTATAGTCTGGATTTTCTTGTATTGATAAGTCATAGTTGTAACTTCGGTTCATTAAATGAAATGAAGTTTGTTTCCATAAAAATAAATAAATAAATAAAAACAAAGACTCAAAACAAAATCACATGCATTAAAAAATAAAAAATAAAAAATAAAAGAACTCAACACCTAGCTTGTACCATTTGGCCCCTAGCTTTGATGCCCTAAATTTTTGGATCCTATGAATCACAAAGAACCAGTCCCATAACACTATATATACGGGAATAAATTATAATAATTAGCCTTAACCAAATTGAAAAATATACAAAATCAAGAAATGAATTAGACTGAGAGCGGTAGGCAGTGATATGTGGTGTGTGAGAAAAAATTACGTGACAACATATATAGTATTGATTAATTTAGGAAGGGAGCATCTTGGCCTGTAGATCAATATTGATACGTGCTATCGGCCGACAACATGGAAGAGGAAGCGTTTCAATCCAAGGAGGCTTTTCGCTTGTTTGAGAATTGAAATGATCTCAAACCCTTATTACAAAGAGAACCCATTTTACCCATAATCCTCTCAAAGCTATGGGTGTTTGTGAGGGGGAACGAGTTGGTAAATGCACCATTAGTTATGAATATGAAGTCATAGGGAGTGAAGAAGAAAGTAGCAAAGGCATTAAATGGAGCCTGGTTTAAGATGTCTCATGCTCAAAAGCGTAACAATCCAAGGAAAGGAAATGTGCGAGCCACATGATCTGGGACATATTCTAAAATAACTCGTTAATAATATATTGTAGCCTTATTAGAATTATTATAAAGAACTAAAACATTTCTTTTTGAAATAATATGAGATCTCATATATTATCTACACTTATTAGTTAATAAGATATCATCAAAATATATGTCCCTAGAAAAACCAAATGAATCATCCAAAGTTCCACACAAACACCAATCGAGAACTTCTTATACTCTGGATAATGAGAAAGGATAGTTGCAGTCATGAATGTGCAAGTACCATGCAATCACTTTTAAAAAAAATGAATAAATACAGACTCACACGAAAAGAAATTAATTTTTTAATAATAAATTTTATTCATTTTCAAAGTGATTGCACTGCGCTTGCAGAGTACTTGTTGGGCACCTCGATCAAGTCCCCAAACACTAAGGTTGTCCTCGCCTTGGTTCTCCTTGGATCGACCGATTGCCTAAGCCCTCTTGCTTAGTTCTTGTGCAACAATGGCAATGGTTGCAATTTTGGTGAGGTGAGGTTAAGTGTTTAGGCTGGTTTGATGTCTGGCAGTGGTGAAAATGATGAATGAAAAGCTTGAATTCCAATGCAAGTGATGGGCGCACGACTTGAGTGGTGCTCACTAGGGTTGGCACCACTTGGTATTCTCCTAAAGTTTGGGCGTGTGATGTGACTAGGGTTTGGATGGAAGAAGGTTTGCTAGATTGTAGGAGGGAATCTTGGGGATGAGGGGTTCGATTATGGCAAGATGAGATGGAGGGATAAGGTGATTGAGAAATTCTAGAATGTTTCCAAGAATTTAGGGATTAAACTTGGTGAGTAAGAGCAATCACCAAAAATGAAGGAAATGGATAAGGAAAGGTAATTAGGGATCCCAAAATGAAGGAATTCCTTAGAGAAATGGAGGTGGGCAACTAGGGTTAGGGAAAATGGATGAAGGGTGTTTTGGGAAGTGTTGGCCTAAAATGCTAAGTGTATGGGTGATGTGGTGGCCGAATATGTGCTATGGGAAACAAGGTGGTAGGCGTGTGGTGTATAGAAAATGGATTAAAACCAGAAAAATATGATGAACTCGATGAAGAATATGAAGATCATGCATGAACAATATGAAGAACACTTAAGAACATGCATGCACCTTTCAAGAACACAAAGAACAACTCACTCCAATTCACACAAAGTACCAAGATAAAAAAAATCTCATAAATTGATAAATGAATCACACATATTCAATAAATTGTAAGGTGATGATTCTCTTCTTGGGATCCACGAATTTCACCCAAAAAAGCTCAAGTGCAAAAGTACTGAAGATAATCTCCAAACACAATGGCCGGCCACACTATTGTCAAAATGTCCAAAGCTTCCTAATGAAATGACTAGGCCTCGTTTGTTTTCAGAGATGAGATAAAATAAGATAAAATCTTTTAAGATATGTTGAGATGAGATGAGATAAGATGAGATTAGATAAAATATGTGTTTATTTTTAGAGATGAGATAAGATTAGTTTAACTTTGTTATAGTTAGTAATATGATGAAACCCACAAATACTTGTAATATTTTTTATAGTCTTTTATTTGTTTAATTATTTACCATTGGTGCAATTTTTTTTTTTTTTGGCAGCTTTTTTTTTAACCATTTGGTCAATTTTTTTTTTTTGTGTTTTTTTTCTGCTTCTTTTGTTTATTTATTTACCAATAGTGTAATGTTTTTTTCTGCTTCCTTTTTTTTTTTAAAACCATATGGTCGATTTTTTTTTTTTGCTGCTTCCTTTATTTATTTATTTACCAATGGTGCAATTTTTTTTCTACTGCTTTTTTTTTTTTTAAAAAACCATTAGGTCAATTTTTTTTTATTTTTTTATTTTTTGCTGCTTCCTTAGTTTATTTATTTACTAATGGTGCAATTTATTTTTATTTTTATTTTTGCTGCTTCCTTTCTTTTAAACCATTTGGTCAATTTTTTGTTTGTTTGTTTGTTTTTTTTTTGCTGCTTCCTTTATTTATTTATCAATGGTGCATTTTTTTTTAAAAACCATTTGGTCCTTTTTTTTTTTTGTTGGTTGTTTCATTTGTTTATTTGTTTAACAATTGTGCAATTTTTTTTTTTTTTGCTGCTTCCTTTTTCTTAAACCATTTGGCCATTTTTTTTTTTGGGCTGCTTCCTCTATTTATTTATTTACTAATGGTGCAATTTTTTTTTGTTGCTTTTTTTTTTTAAAAAAACCATTCAGTCAATTTGTTTTTATTTCGCTGCTTCCTTTATTTATTTATTTACCAATTGTGCAATTTTATTTTTTTTTCTACTTCCTTTATTTATTTACATTATGTGTAAATATTTTTATTTTTAGTCAAATATTTTGTTGTACATTTGGTATAGCTTTTACTTTTTTTGCAGTGTGTATTCATGTCAATATACTGTTTATTTAAAATATATTATTGGAGGGAACATATTGAAATAAAGTGAGATGAGATGAGATGAGATGAAAACTTGAGAAGAAACTTGAGATCTTTTGAGATGAAAACTGGTAGATCAAAATGTGTGTTTGTTTTTGTAAAATCTCTCACAGTACGAAAACTTTGAAAAGTTTTCAAAATTTTGGTTTTCAGTCATGAAAACAAACGAGGCCTAAAATACTCTTTTTGTAGTTTTACATTACGTCTAACCTTTGATTATTATTGAGACTAATTTCTAAGAATGTTCTATGTCATTTCTTCTCATTACTGTATTAAGATTTTCTTCACGAGATCTTGATCTACTGGTTGTTTTTGTTTTAGGTGCACACTACATTCATCAAGTTGATTTTGTGACCTTTAAAGAGTTTTTTAAAGGGTTTCCATTCGTAATCAATCATTGTGTCTTTCAAGTTTGATTATTTATTTTAAATATTTGATTTGTTATATAATCTTGATAATTGAAATCTAACCAAATTGGTCAAGGAAATTGATAGACAATTTCATGGTTTATAGGGATACGTTGGAAATTTCAATTGGCATTAGAGCGTGGTTCACTCATTCGAGTGTGATCCGTGCCCTTGTAGATCATGTCGACGTCATTATACGTTCCACCATACTTCGATGGAGAAAACTATGCTTATTGGAAAGTTCGTGTGAGGGCTTTTCTCAAGTCTTTGGATGAACATATATGGCATTCGGTTGAACAAGGATGGACTAAACCCGAGACATCTATAGATGCTTGGACGAAAGATGAAATCAGCAATTGCAATTTGAATAGCAAAGGACTTAGTGTTATTTTCATGGCGGTATCCCCCGAAGAATTTAAAAGAATCTCCATGTGTGAGATTGCTAAAGAAGCTTGGGATATTTTGGAGGTTACACATGAAGGCACAAGAATAGTAAAAAATTCAAAATTGCAGATACTAACCTCAAAATTTGAAGAGATTAAAATGTTGGAAGACGAAAATTTTAATGATTTTTATGCTAAACTGAATGATATTGTAAATTCTAGATTTAATCTTGGTGAGAAGGTGGAGGATTCAATAATCGTGATGAAGATTTTGAGATCTCTACCAGAAAGATTTCGGCCAATTATTTTTGTGCAATTCTTAACATGGAGAGGAGAGCCAATTATACAGTCTAAAAATTTTATGTACAACCATTTTTACGTACTTTTTATACCTCCACAAATATCATTGGCTGTATCACATTTTTTAATATAAAATAATTGTTTTGACCAATCACATCAATAAAATGTATAAAAAAATATACAAAAATAACTATAAGTAATAAAACTCTTATATAGCCACCTCAATGTAACCTATGGCGGGACATTTAAGCCAACCATAAGTGGCCATTATGTCATTTTTACTGGCCAAGACATAACACATGACATTAAGTCAAGTGTTACATGCCTTGGCATGTGAAGGGGGAGGATTGCCCACTACAGGTGCTCCTTTACATCTCCAACTCACACATGGTGGGCAAGATCCCAAGTTTGCTTCTCTTAATATAGTTTTAATCTTGTTCATACTGGCAGATAGGGTGTAAAATCACTAAGCACAACTATGAAAGAAAAAACAGGTGTACTATATCAAATCTCTATGAGAGAATACCAGCATAGCATATCCCAAAAAATTTTCCAATATGTCCTGAGTCATTTGGTCACATCAAATTAAATATCCCTAATTCCTCTCAAACCCATATGACTCAGAGCAATGCTCGGTCTCCATAAAAATATGATTATCCACAACTATTTTGCAATTTCAAAGAAGCAACATAACTTACCGGATATGAATACAAATGAGATGAGATAGGATGGAAATTATTTTCAAACAGCCCATAACTCTTATGAGCAACCCATAATAGAAACACCAAATAGTATGGGCAAACTAGATTCCTGGTATTCACAATCGCATTAATTGTTTTCGGATTTTGAACAAAAACCTCCTAAAAATTGTTTTTCTTGTAGTTTCACAAGACATAAAGTTTGAACTATTTTTCACCAACCTAGGTCCACTAATAATTAATGTTCTCATCTTTTTACAGGACCATCGACTAAAGTTGGGGGCCTTGGGGTTACAGGTAAGTTGTTCGTTGGCCGTTTGTACTTTCATTGTCGGGGCTACAGGTAATTAGTTGTTCGTTGGCCGTTTGTGTTAAGTTCTTGACCCAAGATTGTTTACAGCCTTTGCAGTTGCAGGTGCCATCTTAGGGTCATTTCTTTTGCTCGAAGCAATATTTGCACTCTACCGTGCCTATAGCAATGACAAAGTAGAGAAAGAATACCGAATGAGGATTGAAAATTTTTTGGAGGATTACAGAAATTGCAAGCCCACAAGATATTCGTACGCTGATATTAAAAGAATTACAAACCAGTTTAATGAGAAGTTAGGCCAAGGAGCCTTTGGCACAGTATTCAAATGAAAGCTTTCAAATGAAATCTATGTTGCGGTGAAGATCTTGAATACTACTTCCAATGGAAATGGGGAAGAATTCATAAATGAAGAGGGAACAATGGGTACAATCCACCATGTTAATGTGGTGCGCTTGGTTGGCTTCTGCGCTGATGGATTTAGACGAGCTCTAGTTTATGAATTCTTGCCAAATGATTCTCTAGATAAGCTTATATCTTCAACAGACAACAAGAGCCGTTTTCTTGGTGGGATAAGCTGCAAGATATTGCTATTGGCATTGCGAAAGGAATTGAATATCTTCACCAAGGATGTGAACAACGAATCCTTCATTTTGATATCAAACCGCAAAATATTCTGCTAGATCGTAACTTCAATCCAAAAATTTCTGACTTTGGTCTTGCTAAGTTGTGTTCTAAGGATCAGAGTGCAGTGTCCATGACCAGAGGGACCATGGGTTACATTGCACCTGAAGTGTTCTCTAAGAACTTTGGGAATGTGTCTTATAAAGCAGATGTTTACAGTTTCGGAATGCTGCTGCTTGAAATAGTCGTAGGGAGGAATAATGTTGACTTTGCATTGGAAAAGAGCGGTCAAATTTATTTTCCAGAATAGATCTATAATCTCTTAGAGCAAAGAGAAGAGTTCAGAGTTTATATTGAGGACGATGAGGAAGCTCAAATTGCAAAGAAACTTGCTATTGTGGGATTGTGGTGCATCCAATGGCACCCAGTAGATCACCCTTCCATGAAATTTGTTGTTCAAATGTTGGAAAGAGAAGGAAGTAAATTATCAATGCCTCCTAATCCCTTTGGTCCTACAAGTCTTGCAAGGGCCAAAGCAACTTTGCCTAGAGGTCTAGATCAAGAATTACAAGTCATACCAGAATCAGAATCAGAATAATTAATTGGCCTAGGATGATGATCATATGGGTGCCAATCATGTTGTACTCAGAAGACGATTAGCACTATTACTAAATGTTGCAGCCAATGCAGATGCTGGACTCTACTTACTTGTATACTGAGTATAGACAATATCCTATTTTCGATTTTAACTTGCGTTTACGTATTAAATTATTGATTTTTCTTATAATTTCATGTTTGGTTCATCTTGATTGGTGTCGGTCCTGGTGTAGTTTTTTCTTCAATCAACTTGCAAGTGGGAACAAGAAGAATCTATTTAGCGTGTGGGACTTCTCATCTCTCAAGTACATCCATTCCTATATATATAATATATGGACATGGGCCTAGAGACAATCTCATATCCCCTTCTACTTTTTCTCTTCTCTTCTTTTTTTAATTTCTTAGAATGTCAATAAAATTAATGAGAAAATTGTAAAACATGAGATTTCTGTCTTCAAAACCAATATCATTGTTAAAAATAAAAGAGGTACTTTCAATATATATCTTTCAATTTTTGTGATTGAAAAAGGAATAAAAAAAAAAAACAGCAAGCAATATTGCTGTCATAATCCTTTTTCCATCATATTTTCGTAGCAACCTGCATGCACCTAATCTTCGCAGAAAGCTGAATGCATGATATATATATGTCATGCGCGATTGATTGAATTGTGCGTAGACCAATGTTGCAAGTAATTAGTTGCAGACTAGTTTGAAAGCTCACTGACTTTGAAAAGAAAGCTTTTTGCAACTCATGATTACGTGTATCTCTCACTATCGACCCCTCTAGAATAAGCCAGCTCAGTTTCTATTCAACGTCAAGGAAAAGATGAAGAAATGTACAAAAGAAGAAACAAGAAAGGAACATGCAGCTAATAACAGTCCTCCCATGATTTACTTACGTCGATGGTACTCCAGGAGTACGTGATTGCCAATCCTGTCTTTTTGGTCTCGCATGCACGGAATTCATGTCCACCTTACACAACACATGATGATCATCATAATCACCCACCAATGAAAATTATGTATCATGCTCACATAATTAATTAGATATCAACATAGTCCTCAAGTATGAAAGGAAGATTTAGCTGTATCATGAAACATCCACCGATAATGCAGGTAATGGTTGAGGAGGAGGGTTTCGACAAATGGGGCATGTAGCATTCAACTTAAGCCATTCATCAATACATGCGGCATGGAAGCAATGTTGGCATTCGGGTATGGGCTTTAGTGTCTCCTTGGGCCGGTACTCGGATAAGCATATCGGACACGTGTGATCATCGGGCTTTGGCAGGCGCCGGCTCTCACCGAGGACTATTTTTGGGTAGGACTCTATCGTTGGCCCATCAAGGCCCAGAACGAATGTGGGTTGTGGAGCAACTGAGGGGTTCAGTTCTTGGATTGGGTGGTGTCTCCTAACAAATGACTTGACCCTGCCACAAAGTAAACGTAGTAGCCCTAAGAAGCACAGGCTTGCTGGTACTCCAACACCTATGGTAATCGCATAGCGTGCCCCTCTTGGAAGTCCTGAGAATAATTAAGCAAATTCTTCATCATCATCATGTCTTTAGGATGTTTATTATTTCACAAATTAAATTGTTTTAGATCATATAAAAAAAAATGATGTACAAACAATTTAAACTCTGTTTGGATATTAAGAGTATCTCAAATAATATGTAAATAGTAATGAAATAATTTATAAATAGTAATTAATAATAATAAAATATTTTAAAAATATCTAAAATCAATTATATTCTCAAAGAACAAACCATTATGAGCATTGCATCTCTTTTCTGAGATCCAAACGTGATCGGAAAATAATAAATTTTAAGACTAGTACTGCCATTAACAAGTACTTAGTGAGTAAACAATAAACATACCATTTTTTTTTTTAACACAATATGCAAGTTTGTAAATAGATTTTCCGTTTCCCTAGTAAATCCCAACCTGATACCTCTAGCTAAAATCATTGCTTAATATATCTAAATGACTATTGTTGTTGAAATCATCACTTATCTTAAAAATTTAATTTGTTTTATATCATAACACTCTCATTCACGTGTGGGCAGACTCTTCTTTAATGAGTAGTATAGGTTTAACACATAAAGAATTTAATTAATTATCATAGAGTATAGAGTTAAGGTTCGATTGTGGATCTCTACTCTAATATCATATGAAAATACTAATTATTTTAAAAGATTTCTAATAAAAAGAGATAAATTTTATTATATATTAGTGTTTTCCCAAGATCAGTTTTGAAGGTGAAGGCTGAATCATCCAGCCCGCAGAATTAATGGGAATTCATCTACCCGTCAAGCCAGCTAATTAATTGAGTGGCCAGCATGTGTTTTGTGACTTGGACTTGATGCAGCTTATATTAATTAGTACTTGAATTGGTCTATATATATATATATATATATATAGCAGGAGACCAAGTAGTGTTAGTTGACTATAAAATATAGGCTGCTACTTATCTATATAATACGAACATTATTACCGGCCAACGATCGAGATGATCAGTAGTGGATCATCAGGAACAACTTCTATTGTTAATTAGAACATTACCTGGTTTTTCTACTAAATTATTGATGGGAATTATATTATCATGATTATCAGTATGAAATAGGTTCTGATATTATTTGTAACGTCTCAATAGAAGATCCAAATTACATGATTTATACTCTAAAAGAACTAGTCAATAATGCAATTCATGAAGTCCCATTGAAACCTTATAAAGAACAAAAACTTCTCATTCTCAAATAATATAGGATCTCATTCACTACCTAACTACACTTGTCCTTATCATATGGGATATTACAATTATAAAAAATAATCAAATATGATTCCATATTATATATTTTGTAGTCAATTAACCATACTGAAATCAAGGGTGGAGCAATTCAAATCTCTGATTACTTCAAAATGCACGACTTATCTTGAAGCTGGATGTTTCTAATCACAATTAAGCTTAATTTATAATAATTAGGTAGTTAATTAATGAAGTTGGCCAGAAATTAATTCATCCTATACTGCATACAGGACATTGATAATTAAGTAATACGGTCCTTATCAAATCACATCAGTACCATATTATAATGTACTGCCAAAAATATTAAAAGGTGAAGACCGACCGACCCCTAAGAATCAGCTTGCATATGCTTTTAATTGCTTTTTTCTTAATTAATGTTCACTAGTTCGTATATCTATGATCTCTTTTCTACTCTAAATTACTCTTTGTATTTCAAATAATAGGCAAAATCTAGAGATCGATCAGATCAAATTAATATAATAGAAACTTACGGCCACTTTGAGGAATGTGTGAACACACAATCTTATGGCTGGAGTTGCTCTTAAATCCACACTGCCCACCTTGTGACTCACACTTTCCACATCCAGGTTCATCCCAAGTTAGCCTCAGATCATCACTCAGGTCCGACGACAATATCTGCTCCTCAAATGGGAACTGAACTGGAACCGACACAGTTTTGATTAACTTGCACGTCGACGACGTTGTTGATAAGATTTCAATAACTCTTGCAGAGGAGGTAGCAAAAACTGAGTAGTTAGAATCGCTGAGACAAACAATCGGAGTTAATTCACTAACTTCCAAATGAAAACTCTCTGAGCAGTTAAAGAACGTAAAATTTTGATAATTTACGCCCTTGAAAGGAGAACCAGAGAGATTAATATGGAAAAGAATTACTTTAGGGAGACAACTCTTTGGATCGTTGATCCATATTTCCTGTGTGAGATAGTCTATCCCTTGAACCATGAATTCTCCGGAATAAGGCAACTTAATAAGTGTTTGGCCTGCTTCGTTGCAGAACAAATCAAAACCTGGATAGCCACATGATTCCGGCTGCCGGCTTTTTATTCGGAACGGGAAGTGAATCTTGGGCTCGTTGCTACGGCAAACGGAGTTTAAGCATAACTCGTTGCTCATTGCAGCTAGGTATGGCATGGAGAAAAAGAAGAGGAGGAAGAAGAAGAAGAAGCTGGTACTGGTGGTGAAGACTTTGAGAATATGCATTATTTGGTGGCATGGAAGGTATTGGCGTTTGCTGATCCTGCACTAGTAGCTAGCAATATTAATACAATTGTTATAATATTCTAGAGTCTTGGATGGACCAAAAAATTTTAATATATAAATGATCATTAATTAGTAAACTGAAGTCAAAACAATAACAACAAACAAAAGGCTATACGGGGGCTCCATTAATTGAGGTCATGTTAGATCATGCGCATATATATATATATATATATATATATATATTCGAACAACTGAAGAAGCTGATGAAAGTGCATGCGTATTATTGTCTTCGAGGAATTTAATTTTATCACTTCTGAAAATACCGATCGAGGTACGTGGCATGCGTATACGTCATATGACTACTATCTTCAGAATAATTTACTATTATTTATTATTTTATCATTATTTTTTATTATTTTATACTATTATTTTTTATTTTTTTACTACTATTTACCAAATATCTGAATTACCTCATTGCCCAAACACAACCTAAAAAGAGTAAAATACTTCAAAAGTTCAAAATTCTAGGGAAATGATACTCCCACGTATACATGATCTACATGTAACGATTCTGTCTTTTATTCTTCTTCTTTTTTTTTAAATTTATGATTGTTTATATTTTAGTATTGTATTTTTTATTTCTGTTTTCTGTCTTATTAAAATATATATGTATAAATACATTTAAAAAAATTCACACTGTCAGTACCCAATTTGGTACCGTCTATTAGTGCCAAAGCACCACCCAAAATCCTTAGAACTGAATAATGCTAGAGATAAGTCCTAAATGAATTCTTGTCTAGACCTTTTGTAAAAAAATGAACTCCATCGAGAAAAAGTGAGTTTTTTCAAACTTTTTTATAGAACTTTGCTACTCATTATCATCCCATATATCAAACTTGAAAAGGTAGTAGTTCTACTAATCACTATACCTAAAGGGGGTTGAATAGGTGTAATCTAATTTTGATTGTCTTTTCAAAATTAGTCAAATAAATAGTTAATGAAAGAATCAAATAACACAAATAATCAACATAATAATTTTGATCACGAAGTGGAAACTCATTTAAAGAACATTTTCAAGATCTAAAACCACTCCGGGTGTAAGACACCACCTTAAATCCACTATAGAAAATAAGTTTGTTACAACCAATTTAGAACACTCACAAAACCTTTGTAGTAGCTAAACTTGGCTTACAACACCACAAGTGACTCACTCGATCTTTACATGCATATAGTGTCAGAACTTCAACCTTTCTATAGCTTTCCACGAGAACTTCTCGATCTCTACATCAACAGTAGCTACGAACTCTTCCAGCCAATAAATACGTCCACTTCAATGGACTCATATAAAATTTGATTTTGAGTGTGGTGTAGTGGAGATGTGTTTATCCAAGAGAGAATCAATCATATGGGGGAGAGGTTGCTCTTAAAAGCTCTTGGAAGCATTTAGAATTTTTGCTCTGATTCTCCACACCAAAGAACACAAGTGAGCTGTTCTATTTATATTCCCAAGTGAAATAGGCGCTCAAAACCCTAAATTTCAAGTGGTCTGGAACATTGGCTCGAGCGAAGTGTTGAGCGAGAGTCGAGCGCACGCTGTCTTTTAGAAGCTGCTCGAGTGCCACGTCAAGCGCACATCGAGCGACCCACTCTGGAAGGGTCTCACTCGAGCACCACGTCGAGCTCCAGTCGAGCAACCCACTTTGGATGGGTCTCGCTCGAGGGCCACGTTGAGCGACCCACTCTGGATAGGTGTCACTCGAGCGCCACGTCGAGCGATCCACTCTGGATGGATCTCGCTCGAGCACTAGTCGAGCGAACTCTTTGTTTTGAGCTCTGCTTGACCCATATTGAGCACACTTCAATCATTTTCATGTTACACCGCTTCAACACTTGTTACAATATTATTTTACTCAGGTTTTCACAAGAATATGCCAATCAACTCATTTTTCCCTCAACAATTTCCCCCTTTGGCATTTATGTGAAAAAACCTCTAATCTATACATAGGACCTAATCCTAGCACACCCAACATAGGATTCATATTCTTGAACACGTTGAAATATTTCTGCACACACTTAGCAAACGGTTAAACATACCAACAAAAATATGCACGAAATATTCTCATAAGTATAATCAATGTCTGTTCGCAAATCATAAACCAGAATACACGTATAGACATGACAAGCACAGGTTTTAGGGAAAAAATATTTCATTAAGTAATTAACCTGATATTGAGTTCAATTAGTCAAACAACAGCAACACAAATAATATGAGATACAAAACCAAAAGCTATTGCTCCCAAGAAAAATTGTGTTACTAACAATTATTCTTCGCCCTTTACACCCCCTACATCTATACCACTCCCCCTGAATTAGTATTATACCACTCCCCCTGAATTAGTATTATACCACTCCCCCTTTTTGTCACAACAGGCCAAGGGTCTCAATTATCACCATCAGTAGGACTGCCACCATCATCATCATCATCAGCAAGTTGCTCCTCAATGTTGTTGAAGCGTTGAGTCACGAGCTGCTGCAGGCTATCAAATCGGCATCAAGGCGGGCTAGGTACTTAAGAACCTGCTGAAGGCTAGGCTCGATCGAACCTGGTGCCGATGTAGATGGTGCTGAGCTAGAAGGTTGAGAACTGGATGGCCGAGAGCTCGAAAGCTAATAGGAGGATGCTCAACAAGGAGAGGGTGCGGGGTGATATGACCACAACTAAGTTGCATAGTCCTACGACCAATAGGAGCCTTAAGAGTAATTCTAGGCTCCTGGGGAAGAAAAGCAACTGACTGAGAGAGGGCTAACCGGGTGATAAGGCAGGAAAAAGGCGAAGCAGTCCATACTTTGGTGGATTGAAAGGCCTCAAGCATGACTCGGCAAAGAAAGCTCCCTAGATCAATGGAGACATCATTGATCAGTGCACATAGAAGAGTGGCGCAGTCATGACCCACATCACTCTGATGACCAGTAGGATACAGATTTGTAAGGACAATCATACTGAGAATGAGATAGTCAAGTGGAAATCTTATAGTTAAAAGAGGTGACTTCCCATCCCAATTACGAGATCGACTATACAAACATTCAGCAATGACTGGCAGACTAGGAGGAGGTGTCCGTGTATAGGGATACACTAGGTTGGACACACGTGGGGCATTTAGCAGGTCCGCTATCATGCCCGAAGTCACTTGGAAGAAGATGTTTCGGAGACTAACCTTAAAAGAGCCATCATCAAAGATGGCATGAATGTTGGAGTAAAACTCCCGAACCAACTCCACAGAATGAGTGGGATGACCAGTGGTCAGGCCTGCCACTGGCGAGACTCAAAAATACAAGGGATAATGGTCTCAGTTAGCTCACCGAGGGAGACTTCTCTCTCGACAATAGGAGTACGGTGAGAGAAGTTCTGAGTGTATAGCTCATGTGCTTGTGCATTATAGAAATGTGTTTGAGCGGGGGCAGGGGGGTTATGGCAAGGACGAACACGTCGAGACATGGCTTTGGGCTGTAGACAGATTCAATGATGTTAGACAAGGTTAAAGGTAATGTGAAGACCCAATGAATGCATGTCTAAAATGCCAAATGCATGATGATTATAAGATCCAAAGTGTGACCTCCCTAAAATGCTTGATGTCTACACAGGGATTTTCATCAAGCATGTGTTGAACATGCTAAACCAACCATGGTGTACATTTTATCAAAAGTGTCAAGCCCTCCTAAGACCATGCGAAGCTTGGGTTTTAAAAGGAAAACCATTTATGCCAACCCTACCATGCAATGCTAATGAAGAAGAGACACAAAACAATTTCGAGACCCAACTAAGCCAAGGTTGGGTTTTTTAAAATCAATGGAAGACCCATGCCCCTCCTATATACAATCCACCTTCAAACACAATTCAATTTCATGCCAAACAACGTCCCAACACTAAGATAGACATGAAATGAGTATGGGATCAATGCTATGCCAATGCATGATGAAAAGGAGAAAACAAACATCATTGAGGCATTTTGCCGAGCACTTCGAGTGCATCCAAGTAAAAACCAAGTTCAAAACGTCATGGGAGTTCCAAGAGCCTCCTAAATACAATCAACCAAAAACCAACAACTCCAAAGGAGTTTCAACAATCAAAATGATCGGATTATTTACAAGGAGTTTACTCCAAAATTCACAAACCGAAACCCACATGAAGAAAACAAAAAAAAAATCACCCCAAAGAAATTCACCAATGCAAGATTAAAAGAAGAGAATGGGTCTTACCTTGATTTGAAAAGAATTTCGGTAACAAATGGTGGAAACCAACTGGTTCTATGCAAAAGAAAGACAAGAAAACGCATGGGGGAAAGAAAACTTGAAAAAAAAAATTTGTTTGGCTACTCGAGCTGCTTGGGGGTGTCTTTATATAAGACATTCGCTCGAACAAACTTAAGCCCTCAAGCGGTGTCGAGCAGAATGTCTAGCGAAACCTCCAAAATTGCATTTTTGCCCAATTCAAAACACACAACACTCACATGGCTTTAACAAATACAAGGGAAGTCAATTTTCAAACCATAAATATATATTAAATGTAGAAGAGCATCATATTCTCACAAAACATGCAGGTAATAAAAACAAAGTATCACAAGTAATATAAACATGCGTGTTTATAACGGTCCTTGCTCAATTAAGAAATTTCAACCGGAAAGTGTGAGCGGGGTTGGGCTGAACATGAAACCATAAATGTTTGGGAAGCTCTTTCAAGGCACAGAAAGTCAAACCCAATGTTGCTAGGACCGGGATCCTTCTGTTTTAATAATTGTTTCAGTCTTTTCAAGAAACAAAAAACTTATTCTGTTTTTTTTATTATTATTATTAACATCATCATCTTTTCTTTTCCTTTTGATATACAAGATTTTTGCACATGAGAACCGTGATGAGGTCGTCTAGCCCGTGGCCAATTCTGTGTGCAAGTAAAGCTTCCTAATACTTCTGATTGCCTCCCCAAAACTCACAAGTGGCGAAATGTCAATTGACCGAGCTGGGAGTGAAGTGTGTGATGCTAGTCACAGATTACAATAGATACCCACATTCCAAACATTTGTAAGCTATAGGTATATGATACAAATCTCAAAAGACACAAGTACCTAGACTTTAGAATTAATAGCACCACCATCAAATCTCACAACCATGGATTGCATGTATGGACATCAATAAACAAAAATGAAACAAGAAAACAAACAAACACAAAACAAACAAAAAAAAAAATTTGCATGCAAAGCATGTTTCAGTGCTTAGGTCAATGCACAAATACCAATAGCCTTTCTAAGTAATTCAAACCGAAGCCCATCCAAGGGTTTGGTGAAAAGGTCAACTAGTTGATGTTCAGTGGGAATGTACTCAAGAGTCACAACATGTATTTCCACAAGTTCTCAAATAAGATGATGTTTAGTGTCAATGTGCTTGGTCCTAGAGTGTTGGACAGGATTTTTTGAAATGTTTATGGCACTGGTATTGTCACAATAAACGCCCATCACACCATAGGTAATGCCATAGTCGCATAGCATTTGCTTCATCCATAGCAATTGCGTGCAACAGCTCCCTACAGCAATGTATTCAGCCTCAACCGTGGACATGGAAATGGAGTTTTGCTTCTTACTAGTTCAGGCTCCTAGGTTCGTGCCTACATAGAAACATCCACCAGACGTGCTTTTCCTATCATCTGCATTACCTGGCCAATCAGCATCTAAATAGCCTACAAGCTCTGTATTAGAGTCTCTAGAATACCAGATCCCATAATTAACTGTCTCATTCACATAGCGAAATATGCATTTGACAGCTGCCAAATGTAATTCTTTGGGATTGGCTAGAAATCTAGCACAAACACCAACCCTAAAAGTGATATCTAGTCTACTTGCAGTGAGATACAGTAGACTTCCAATCATACTCCTATACAAGGATTGCTCAACATTCTTGCCTGACACATCAATGCTAAGTTTAACACTAGTGCTCATGGAGGTTCTGGCATGGCTTTTGCCATCTAATCCAAATTTTGTGATCAGATCCTTTGCATATTTGGATTGGGATATGAACAGCCCATCATCTAACTGTTTCACCTGGAGTCCTAAAAAAAATGTTAGTTCACCTACCATGCTCATTTCAAATTTATTTTTCATTTCTTCAGCAAACTTAAGAGCCAAAGTGTCAATAGATGATCCAAATACAATGTCATCCACATAGATTTGAGTTACTGTTATGTCTTCTCCAACTTTTCTAATGAACAGTGTCCTGTCAACACTTCCTCTTAGAAACTTGTAGTTTTCTAAATAAGAAGTTAGCCTTTCATATCAAGCTTCAGGAGCTTGTTTCAAATCATATAAGGTTTTCTTCAACCTATAGACATGATTAGGATATTTTGGATCATTGAAACCCTTTGGTTGTTCAACGTACACTTCTTCTTGGAGAATCCCATTCAGAAAGGCACTCTTGACATCCATTTGATAAAGCTTAAAACACATGTGGCAAGCAATGCTTAATAATATCTGGATTGATTCAAGTCTGGCAACTAGAGCGAAGGTCTCATCAAAGTCTATTCCTTCCATCTGGGCATACCCTTGAGCAACTAATCTTGCTTCATTTCACACTATTGTACCATTCTCATCAGACTTATTCTTGAAGATCCATTTAGTACCCACAATATTGTGACTCTCTGGTATTGGCACTAAATACCACACATTGTTCCTCACAAATTGATTTATTTCGTCATGCATAGCATTCAACCAATTCTCATCATTTAAGACTTCTTCGACCCTTTTTGGTTCAATTTGTGAGATGTAGCTTGAGTGAGCCAATTGAATTATAACTTTCCTCCTCAACCTCATCCCTTCATCTATGTTTCCTATAATGTTATCCTGAGGATGATTTAACTTTACTCTCGAAGAAAGCTCATTTTGGCCACTCACATTTTCATTGGAAGAGGTCTCCAAGTTCTCATTTAGTGCATCAACACCTTCTATTTCAATTTCGCTCGGTGAGTGAGACGGCTCATCCTTGTTCAATTTCTCTCCAGGGGCATCATTTACCACCACATTTATGGACTTCATTACGGTTCGAGTGCATAGTTTGTAACAACTATAAGCATGACTGTTTCTAGAATATCCGAGAAAGATCCCTTCATAACTCTTAGGGTCAAACTTAGCTAAGTTTTCCCTATCTCTCAAAATGTAACATTTCCTTCCAAACACCCTGAAGTACTTCACACTTGGTTTCTTTCCTTTCCACAGTTCATATGGTGTTTTGGAAGTGCTTGGTCTTAGATAGACTCTATTCACAATATGGCGCGCTGTGTTCACAGCTTCCCCCCAGAAGTGGGTAGGTACATTCTTATTGTGTATCATGACTCGTGCTATTTCTCGAATAACTATGTTCTTTCTTTCGACCACTCCATTTTGATGTGGAGTGATAAAGGCAGAAAATTCTTGACTGATACCCTCTTCATCATAAAAACTTTCAAGACTTGAATTGTCAAACTCTCTTCCATGATGGCTCTTAATTCTGACTATTACCTTCTCTTGCTCATTCTGAAACTTCTTGCACAAGGTCTAATCACATTAGGAACTTCAGCCTCTTCTTTCAGAAACTCTACCTTGGAATATCTGGTAAAATCATCCATTACCAGTATGTATTTCTTTCCCCCCAGGCTTTCAACTCTAGAGGGTCGCATAAGATCAATGTGTAATAACTCTAATGGTCATTCGGTTAGGATAGCCATTATATTCTTGTGAGCTGTTCTAACTTGTTTTTCCCAATTGACATAACCCACACACAGGAGTCTCCACTTTACCTAGCTCAGGCATTCCTACCACCATCTCTTTCTTGGCAATCTTGGACAGATTTTTATGATTCACATGTCCAAGTCTTTGGTGCCAAAGGTATGTAGCCTCACTATTAGCACTATTTGCAACTGTACTGAAGGCTAGGAGTGATGCCATAACAATTGTCAAATGTCCAAGATCCCTACATCATACAGTTTCCATTATTATCTAAAACAATGCACATTTCTTTTGAAAAACGGGCTTCAGCACCATTATCACACATTTGACTTATATTGAGGATATTTGCTTTTAGTCCATCAACAAACAGGACTTCTCTCAAGACAGGCAGTCCAGGTAATTCAATTTCACCCCTTCCAATTATATCAGCTTTTCCACCATCTCCAAATGTTAATATTCCACACTTGTACTCTTCAGCAGTTTTAAACAGACTTCTATCACTCGACATGTGACGAGAACATCCGCTATCAAGGTACCACACATAGGTGTCTTTGGTATTTAGAGCAATGTGTGCCACATGGCACATGTTTCTTTCTCCATTTCTGACCTACACGTTTCCAACTTTTGGAGAACTGCCCTTTTTGGTAGTCGATAGTTTATCTAACTTGACATTTAGCATCTCATTCTGTCTAGTTAAGGCCTTGACTTGACTCCAAAGATTCAAATGCCCTCTTCTTGGCTGTATATTTTCATCTCTTATGGGATTCCTCCTAAGCTCATAGTAGTTTGGTCGAATGTGGCCAGCCTAATTCCTGATAACAGAATTGTGAGAAAAGTTCTCATATCTCTTCTTGAGAGGTTTCGTCCTAAAGTTACGGCTATTAAAGAAAGCAAAGATTTGGATGCTATGAGAATTGAAGAGTTGGTGGGCTCCCTACAAACATATAAACATACTCTTCTTGTGGATAAGAAGCACAAGTCCATAGCTCTCAATACTATTAGAGAGGAGTCAGATGAGTCATACGATGAGTTGGCTATGAGTGACAAAGAGATAGCATTTTATGCTAATAAATTTAGAAGAATGTTTGTGGCTAGAAATAACAAGAACCAAAAGCCAGAGAAGAAAATGTTTGAAAAATATAACAGAGGCTCAAGTTCAGGGAACAAGGATAGAAGCACTGAGAAGTAAACTAGAACAAATAAAGACAAGGTACAATCTAGTGTGCAGTGTCATAAATGTCATGGATTTGGACACATTCGCCTGGAATGTGCAAACTACAAAAAGGAAAAAGAAAAAACTAAGATTGCATCCCTGAGTGAGAGTGAGTCAGAGTCAAATGACTCCTCAGAGACCTCTTCCCCAAAAAGAAATCTCAACTACATGGCATTCACTGCCTCTGTTGATAGCAAAAGTCAAGGCAGTGAAAAATTGTCTGATGTTGAGAGTATATCCAGAAATGAATCTGGATACGAAGATAAGTTGCAAGAAGTTTATGAGAAGTTATACAAGGAATGTGTTAAATTGAGAAAACTCAACAAAGTGCACATTGAAGAGATAGACTTCACCAAATGAGAAAATGAAGGGCTTCAAGGCAAATTAAATGAAGCCATTGGTCTAGCTAATCAATTGAAAATGAATGATGTTTCAAGAAAGCGGGATAATTTTGCTGAAGGATAAACTGAAATCCTTCTCCACCAGGAAACAAAAGATACATCGTGGCCAGCCTTACCACAATTATGGCATACATAGTTCTCTTCCCGATCTCTTTGTCCCCGAAAAGATAAGATATATTTAGGAGCAGTTATGAGATTTTTACCCATTTTTGAAGAGTACACACTTCTACTTTGAGAAGGTGTATGATCATACATGATGTATCTTTTCAGTTTAAAATAGTCCGTTATAACATGACCAGTCTTACCACAATTGTGGCAAACAGGACTTGTATTTCTAGCTCTTGATTTCTCGTGAGACAAAACACCCATTTGTATATTAGAGGATTTCTTACCCATGTCAGATGGGTTAGCATTCCCATTGGCAGTTGATTCACAAACAAACACAATTTTCCTCCCATTTTTATAGAAGACCTTTGAGGTAGTAGCAGTATCAGATTTTTCTGCATCATATCCTAGTCCACTCTTGTCACTAAGGGGTTTTCCTGAGCTCAAGATTTCATCTAGCTTTTGTTTCCCGATGGAGAAAGGTTTCAGTTTATCCTTCAACAAAATTATTTCACTTTCTTGAAACATCCTTCATTTTCAATTGATTAGCTAGACCAATGGCTTCATTTAATTTTCCTTGAGGCCCTTCATTTTCTCGTTTGGTGAAGTCCATCTCTTCAATGTGCACTTTGTTGAGTTTTCTCAATTTAACACATTTCTTGTATAACTTCTCATAGATTTCTTGCAACTTATCTTCATACCCAGATTTATTTCCGGATATACTCTCAACATCAGACAATTTTTCACTGCATTGACTTTTGCTATCAATAGAGGCAGTGAATGCCATATAGTTGAGATTCCTTTTTGGGGAAGAGTTCTCTGAGGAGTCACTTGACTCTGACTTACTCTCACTCAGGGATGCAATCTTAGTTCTTTCTTTTTCCTTTTTGTAGTTTGCACATTCCAGGCGAATGTGTCCAAATCCATGACATTCATGACACTGCACACTAGATTGTACCTTGTCTTTATTTGTTCTAGTGTACTTCTCGGTGCTTCTATCCTTATTCCCTGAACTTGAGACTGTTATATTTTTCAAACTTTTTCTTCTCTAACCTTTGGTTCTTGTTATTTCTAGCCACAAACATTCTCCTAAATTTCTTAGCATAAAATGCTATCTCTTTGTCACTCATAGCCAACTTATTGTATGACTCATCTGACTCCTCTCTAATAGTATTGAGGGCTATGGACTTGCGCTTCTTATCCATAGGAAGAGTATGTTCATATGTTTGTAGGGAGCCCACCAACTCTTCAATTCTCATACCATCCAAATCTTTGCTTTCTTCAATAGCTGTACCTTTAGGGTGAAACCTCTCAAGAAGAGATATGAGAACTTTTCTCACAATTCTGTTCTTAGGAATTAGGCTGGCCACATCCGACCAAACTGTTATGAGCTTAGGAGGAATCCAATGAGAGATGAAAATAGATAGCTAAGAAGAGGGCATTTAAATCTTTGGAGTCAAGTCAGGGCCTTAACTAGATAGAATGAGATGCTAAATGTCAAGTTAGACCGACTGTGGACTACCAAAAAGGGCAGTTCTCCAAAAGTTAGAAACGTATGAGTCAAAAATGGAGAAAGAAACATGTGCCATGTGGCACACATTGCTCTAAAGACCAAAGACACCTCTGTGTGGTACCTTGATAGCGGATGTTCTCGTCACAAGTCAGGTGATAGAAGTCTATTTAAAACTGTTGAAGAGTACAAGTGTGGAACAATAACATTTGGAAATTGTGGAAAACCTGATATAATTGGAAGGGGTGAAATTGAAATACCTGGACTGCCTGTCTTGAGAGAAGTCCCGTTTGTTGATGGACTAAAAGCAAATATCCTTAGTATAAGTCAAATGTGTGATAATGGTGCTAAAGTCCGTTTTTCAAAAAAAATGTGTATTGTTTCAGATAATAATGGAAACTATATGATGCAGGGATCCGGGACATCTGACAATTGTTATGGCATCGCTCCTAACCTTCAGTACAGTTGCAAATAGTGCTAAGAGTGAGGCTACATACCTTTGGCACTAAAGACTTGGACATGTGAATTATAAAAATCTATCCAAGATTGCCAAGAAAGAGATGATGGTAGGAATGCCTGAGCTGGGTAAAGTGGAGACTCCTGTGTGTGGGTTATGTCAATTAGGAAAACAAGTTAGAACAGCTCACAAGAACATAATGGCTATCCTGACCGAATGACCATTAGAGTTATTACACATTGATCTTATGGGACCCTCTAGAACTAAGAGCCTGTGGGGAAAGAAACAGATACTAGTAATGGTAGATGATTTCACCAGATATTCCTAAGTAGAGTTTGGGAAAGAAAAGGCTGAAACTCCTAATGTAATTAGAACCTTGTGCAAGAAGTTTCAGAATGAGCAAGGGAATGTAATAGTCAGAATTATGAGCGATCATGGAAGAGAGTTTGACAATTCAAATCTTGAGAGTTTCTGTGATGAAGAGGGTATCTGTCAAGAATTTTCTGCCCTTATCACTCCACGTCAAAATGGAGTGGTCGAAAGAAAGAACAGAGTTATTCGAGAAATGGCACGAGTCATGATACACAGTAAGAATGTACCTACCCACTTCTGGGGGGAAGCTGTGAACACAGCGCGCCATATTGTGAATAGAGTCTATCCAAGACCAAGCAATTCCAAAACACCATATGAACTGTGGAAATGAAAGAAACCAAGTGTGAAGTACTTCAGGGTGTTTGAAAGCAAATGTTACATTTTGAGGGATAGGAAAAACTTAACTAAGTTTAACCCTACGAGTGATGAAGGGATCTTTCTCGGATATTCCAAAAACAGTCGTGCTTATAATTGTTACCATCTATGCACCCGAACCGTAATGGAGTCCATGAATGTGGTGGTAAATAATGCCCCTAGAGAGGAATTGAACAAGGATGAGCCGTCTCACTCACCGAGCAAAACTGAAATAGAAGGTGTTGATGCACTAAATGAGAATTTGGAGACCTCTTCTAATGAAAATGTGAGTAACCAAACCTCTGTTCTCACAATTATGTTCATATGTTTGTAGGGAACCCACCAACTCTTCAATTCTCATTGCATCCAAATCTTTACTTTCTTCAATAGTCGTAACTTTAGGGCGAAACCTCTCAAGAAGATATCTGAGAACGTTTCTCACAATTCTGTTCTCAGGAATTATGTCCCCTAAATTAAAACAAGAATTGACAACATTATTTAGTTTGGCATAGAAAGCATCAAATGTTTCATCATTCTTCATTCTCAATTCTTCGAAACTAGTGGTCAGCATTTGAAGTTTAAAATTCTTTACAGCCTTGGTACCTTCATGGGTAATCTCAAGAATATCCCAAGCCTCTTTGCAATTTTGACCCATGGAGATCTGCTTGAACTCCTCCTAGGACACAGCCATGAAAACCGCATTCAGGCCTTTGCTATTCCAACCACACTCATTTATTTCATCCCTAGAGTAATTTTCCACACTTTTGGGAGTTTGGACTCCCTCAATGATAGCAACTGGTTCTTTCCAACCACTTGTTATGAAAACCAACACTCGTTCATCCACAGACTTTAGGAATGCTCTTATTTAAACTTTCCAATAAGCGTAGTTGTTTCCATCAAAATATGGTGGAGATGTGAGAGTTGAGACTTATCTATTGAAACCACTACAGCAGGATCACACTCAGGAACTGAATCCTAGCGGAGTGAACCCGCTCTAATACCAACTGAAAAAGCAGTGGTTTTACCAATCACTACACTTAGAGGGGGGTGAATAGGTGTAATCTAATTTTGATGGTCTTTTCAAAATTAGTCAAACAAACAGTTAATGAAAGACTCAAATAATCAATACAGTAATTTTGATCACGGAGTGAAAACTCATTTAAAGAACATCTTCAAAATCTAAAACCACTCCAAGTGTAAGACACCACCTCAAATTTACTATAGAAAATAAGTTTATTACAACCAATTTAGAGACACTCACAAAACCTTTGTAGTAGTTAAACTTGACTTGTAACACCACAAGTGACCCACTCAATCTCTACATACATGTAGTGTCGAAACTCTGACTTTTCTATAACTTCCCACGAGAACCCCTCGATCTCTACGTCAACAACAGCTCTGGACTCTTGCGGCCAATAAACATGTCCACTTCAATGGATTCAAATAAAGTTTGATTTTGAGTGTGGTGTGGTGGAGATGTGCTTATCCAAGAGAGAATCAATCATGTGGTGGAGAGGTTGCTCTCAAAAGCTCTTGGAAGCACTTAGGGTTTTTGCTCTAATTCTTCACACCAAAGAACACAAGTAAACTATTCTATTTATATTGTCAAGTGAAAGAGGCGCTCAAAACCCTAAATTTTAAGTGGTCTGGAACATTGGCTCGAGCGAAGTGTCGAGTGAGAGTCGAGCGCACGCTGTCTTTTAGAAGTTGCTCGAGCGCCACATCGAGCGACCCACTCTGGATAGGTCTTGCTCGAGCGCCAATCGAGCGACCCACTCTAGATGGGTCTCGCTCAAGCACTTGTCAAGCGAACTCTCTGTTTTGAGCTTTGTTTGACCTATGTTGAGCACACTTCAATCATTTTCATATTACACTACTTCAACACTTGTTACAAATCTATTTTACTTAGGTTTTCACAAGAATATGTCAATCAACTCATTTTTCCCTCGACAACACTTATTTTTATTTTTTATTTTATTCCTACTAAACTAATTGAGTTCTTCTACTCATCATCTAAATATCATATACTTGCTAAGAGAAATAAAATAAAGAGAATGAGAGAACCAAGAGTTTTGAAGCTACTTTTCGAGAGTTGTGTGATTATAGAAAACTTAGGCTAGGTTTAAATACAAATATTGTTTTAACTCATTTCATCTTATCATTATAACTTTTTCAAATTTTTACACAAAATATAATAAATAATTCAACTTTTTCAAATTCTAAAATAATAATAATATTAAAAAATAATATTCTAATAATATTTTATTCAATTTTTATTTCCTCTAAAACTATCTCACGTCATCTCACTATCCAAACCTCATCTAGTGAAAATGGAGAGCTTGTATTGTACCATATTTATGGTGGATTTTACACCAAAACTGGTGGATGTAAGCTTGAGGAATCCCATGAATACTTGCATCATTTACTTCTAATCGTTTATCATCAAGCAAACCATAAATGAGTGTTCCAAACATATCACCACTATGAACCACCGCATGAGAAAGAGAGAAACATCCAATCATATTGTTGAAGCCGAAAAATGCATCAACAACCGTAATTATATCATCAAGAATTTAATATTGGTTAAAAAATACATCTTGACAACAATAAATATTATAAAATTCTAATCTTTCAAACAATAATTCAAGGCGTCTAAGTTGGTCCAAATCGAGTTCTAGAACACCCACAATTGCAATTTGCACATTGCAACACATTGTAAGGGGATTGAGCCATATACTGGCTGCTACAGATATGTGACATGTCACATTTAATATTGGTTCGATCCACTGCAAATTTTAAAATAAAAAGCAGGCTATTCAAATTTTTTCATGTTTACCACGGCTATAATGCTCCCTATTGATTACAATATCTTCTTCAAATTCGAATGACCGACATGTGAAAAGAACGCTATCTTTTGACTCATTTGGTCTCCAACTTTCTCATTTACCACACAAGGAAGAAAATGGTCAATAAGAAATGTGTATGCTTCATGCACCACGCTCATATCATTTTTTTAAACAAGGCTACTAGTAATGAGAAATGTTTTAGTCACATAAAGATCGCACAAAAGTAAACCTACAAACTAATGTGATACGTTAGATTGTAAATTTATTTTTATTGTAAAATACATCTTTTTTTTTAATCCAAACACAGATTTATTGCTTAAAATCAAACATTACAACTTTTGTCTCTTATCAAAGCACTAGAAATAACAGGACTCTCCTCTATCCATATCTTTTCCTCCCCAGGGGATAATGCATGCTTAGCCAACAGGTAAGCCACATTGTTTCCCTCTCTAGGAATATATCTCACTTTCCACTCCCACATACCCCTTAAGAAACTCTCGAGTCTTCAATAATATGCCCCATCCATGAATGATCTTCCTCTACTTTGTTCACACCATTTATAACTATTGTTGCATCCCCTTCCATGATCACCTTCGAAAATGCTAGTTCATTCCAAATCTCAAGAGCTCTCCATAGTGCTAGGCTTTCTACTAGTTCTGGCTGGTCTACATTTCTTCTCACGCTGCAAACTGAAGCCAATATCTCCCCATCTGCATCTCTTATAACTATCCCCATTCCCATCCTCCTACTCTTTGTGTCTAAGGCAGCATCCCAATTAGCTATAACTTCATTAAAACTTGGCTTTTTCCATCTTCTATTAGAATTGCCTCTAACCCCAGCATCTGCAAACTGGCTCATGAACCAGTCTACTCTGGTTATTATAAATTTGCTTAATAAGATTCTTCCTTCTCCTCTGAGTTGCACAGGCATGGAAGTACTTAGTATTTCTATCCCCACGCTGATACCAGTTCTTCTTTGCCCTATGTTTCCATTTTAAATCTTCTTGATCCATCAATAGGCCCATCTCCTCCTGAACTCTCTTTATCTCCATTGTATCATGTCCCCCTTCTTCAACTTGTAGTTGTTTTAATCTCTCAACCATCTCTTTTATTTCTTTTCTTCTTTCTTTAGCACATTGCTTTCTCCATCTCCCCAGTGCTTCACTACAATTCTTGAGCAGACCTTGTACCTTGAGCACAGACTCCCTCCCTTCAATGCCCTTCTTCCATCCTGCCTCAGTGACTCTACCACATTCATCTTCCAATGCCCAATAAGCTTCATATTTGAAGACATTCCTATGAACTCTTCCACTGAGAAGGGTCTTTTACAGTGTAGCAGAATAGGCCTATGGTCAGAAAACCTTGAAGCCATTACCTCAAGAGACCTTTTAGAGTACATTCCATTCCGCCTGCTATTGGCCAAAGCTCTATCCAGGCGTTCTTTTGTAAAGGTCTCATCGCTATGTCTATTGCTCCAAGTGAATTTATCCCCACACCAACCTACATCATACAACTCACTAACCTCCAAAGCCTCTTTGAAGTGAGCCATCTGATTTTCCTTTCTTGGCCTTCCCCCTTCTTTCTCATCATTTATAGCCATTTCATTAAGGTCCCACATAACACACCAACCTTTCCCTCTTGTAGGTTTAAAAGAGGCTAATAATCTCCACACTTCCTTCCTCTTCTGCACCTCAAGATGTCCATAAAAACCTGTGAGCCACTTGGTTTTTGTGTCAGGGTCTGTTATCCAGGTATTAATGTGTCACTAAGAATAATTATACACCTCCACCTCCAAATCCATATCCCATTGTAGAATTAAACCTTCCCCCTACCAACTGGATCCACTACAAAACAGTTTGCAAATCCCACCCTTCTCTTCAACCATTCTACATTAGCTCTCTTCAGCTTTGTCTCCATTACAAAAAAAATATTAGGCTTCTTCACTATCAAGCAAAGGTCATCAACTGTCTAAGGCTTCCCAAACCCTCGACAATTCTAACATAAGATTTTCATTGTGTTTGGCGGGGCTGCTCAACAACCACTGCCAATACCAACTCCTTAGTTGCAATCTCCCCTCCTTTCCTGACCTTCTTAGCCTCCATCGCATCCAACTCCCCTTCTTCAACATCATCTAACTGTCATTTATTATTATACTTACCCAACAAAGGTTCTAAAGAGGCACCTTTCACCCTTGCTCCTCTTCTATTTCCCTCCCACTTAATTCTTCGCTTTCTGCTTCAAACGTTTAACACCTATATTGTCAACCACATTCTCCTTTTGCAGCCCAAACCATCACTCTCAGAACTATTAAGTCCTATATACGTATCATTATTAGGCTCTTGTTGAAGCCTCTGTGCATCAGACCCCATCTGGACCTCTTCCCCTTCACTTACTATCCCTTTGTTCCCTTCTCATCTCTGGCCTCTGCCATCTATAGACAGTCTGCCAAATTCTTCATGGTAGTATCCCCATCTCCATCAATTAAACTCTTTCCTACTCCTACAATCCTTTCATCCACTACCCCATCATTGGTTTTACCTTCTTCTGAACCACCCCCTTCCCCAATCTAGTTCTTCCCCCTTCCTTCACATGTTTCAGAAAATTCATCCCTATCTTTATAACCTCTATATTGTAGAGTAAATCTAAGATATCATATGAACTACTTAAATGGAAAGCTATGTAAAATATGCCACATCAAATATTATGTTACGATTGAAAATGATAAACAAAGACTGAAAAATATAATTTTCCATTGTAGAATTATTGCATCTTAAGAAACTGATGGGGCCACGAGGATTGATATTAAGCACGTAGGATCACAAATTCTTGGTCTATTGAAAAAGCTGATCACAGGGCACTGCTCTTGTGATAAAAAGCAGTCAATATGAATTGCTGCATAGTATGTGAATTCGGCTTTACCTGCATTCACATGCACATTTTGAAGAAGCAAAAGATAAGACGCTAACAGACCAAAGACCATAAAGGTCTATTTCTCCATGCGAGTCGTACAATTGTACAAAGCCTTTTTGAATGTTCATTCCCTTGTTATTGGCTTAGTTTCCCTCTGTGTTTTCATGGCTACCAAGCCAACGTCTTGTTCATGCGGTTTAATTTCTTTTATTTATTCAGAATTTTTGTTTACATCCAAAAAAAAAATACAGCCAAATAACTAAGCAAAAGCAGAATGCAAAGTACAAGGAAATTTGATTTTATTTCGCTATCAAAACGGCACGAACTGATCTCATATATATAAAAATTTAGTTAGAAATCAGAGCACCGACCATTTCGCTCCCAATCGCCGAATCGGGTGGGCTCGGGCCCGCGAGGCCCACCGACTTCACCGGTAGCTTTGTTCACAAGATCGTCATCGTCTTCGTCTTCTTCCTCTTCTTGATGATCGTCTTCGGTTTCGTTCTGGATATCATTTTTGGTGGTCTCATCTGCTCGTTGCTTATTGGTGTTTTTGTTGAGTGGTTGCGGCTGCTGAGTAGCTGAGCAGATGAGTCGACTCGCCGAATCGGACACGGACCAAGCCATCGGGTAGGATTTACTGTGGGAGAAGCTCAGTTTGGGAGCGGAGGGAGTGGATATGGATGAGAACAGACGGCCCAGCTTGCTCGCCATTCTTCCTTCTTTGGTCCTCGGCTTTGTACAGAAAAATGGAAAAAGCCCGCTGACGGCTGAACTTAATTTGGGGTGGGGGGGGGGAGACGCGTCAGGGTTTAAGCTTTCACAATAAACGGTGCCGTTTAACGCAACGTGGTGCTATATCTACCTGCAGCCATATATTTCTAATTCAATATTACTGATTGTGGAGCCACCATTATCAAAGCCGGTTTTCCGACAACGAAGCTCGGCATTTCACTCAATACACGAATGTGACGAATCTCTGGATCCGAAGCAAATTCACCCACCCTCCAAAAATCACTTTCTTTTTCATTAAAAAACAAACAAAATAAAAATCTGTGAAAGAAAAAGACAGACCTTTAGGAACTGGTGCTGAGCTGCAAGTAGATCAGATGGGTTTGGTAATTAGGAGTGGTGGAATCGAGAGAGCGAGAGGGAGGGGCGAGGAAGAGAAGAAAGGGAAGAAGAGATGGGTATGTACAATGGGAAAAATATCGATATGGGTCTGGGCTAATGCTGGGCCTAACACCTAACATCATTAGTAAGATAGGCCAAGGCCCACTACTCATATCGCTGCTCCACGGAAAGGGATAGAGCTTTTTCCTCATAATTAATTAATCTAGTATTCGACCTGTTATTCAAAGTGTATCATAATGATATGAGGAACACAACTTGATCAAGATGTCTCTACTGAAACCCAGGTAATTGGAATACTGAGTAGTTGTGAAACTCACTGCTTATTCATTTTGAAGAATCTGAGACACATCAACGGTTTAGGCATTGCCTTGATCTTCTATACCTATTTGACATAATTATGCCTGCTGAAGAATGTTAATGTGAGTCCCTCTGTGCATTACACAAATGAAGAGTACCAAAAGTGGATTGCACAAATGGAAAATTGGATATGATAAGTAATTAGATTGAGCAGGTAAAAGCTGTATTTGGTTGTGTGACACTTTAATCAGTGATTTGAAACGTTTATATCAATCTCAAGTACAGATTTGGTTTTTGCTCTGATAATTTGCTTCTTATGTTTGTGTGTTTACAAATATATCTATTGAAGAGTGCCATAATTTTCCATGAACAGATCCTACGTCTCAGGCTCAAAGTGCATCCAACAGTAGGGACTCTCGAAACATCACCATTTCAGGGTCAGATGTTCCAGCAGCACCCACAAGCACTGCCATGGGAGGGAAAGCTTCTCTTCAGCGAAATGGAACACCGGTCTCAGTCAAGAGATAGAGGCTATTCTGGTGAACAAAATATCGACTTCAATTTGTCAAAAGATTTGGGATAGATCAGAAATGAACCTGACCTTTAAGCTATAGAATTTTTCTAAAGGTGTTTCCCACATACCGAGAGATAGAGAGAGAGAGAGTGTGTGTGAGAGGTGCTGAAGATTTCAATCATTTTTTGTAGAAAAATATCATGCCTAGTAATTGACCCTTGGATATAAGACATTGGCTGGACGTCATATGAATGAAACAATCTATTATGACAACATGATTTTACGCAATTCATTCAAAAGGAGGTACAGACAATTGTATTTCAACTAGATCCTTACATTGATTTTGTTATCTTCCTATCACCTTTCGCAGTTGGGTGGATGCTTCTGATGAATTAGCACCATGGAAGTGCAATTGATTAACATTTTGGATCTAGCGTATATCAATTTGCAGAATAACTCTTAACTATTCTGTTATGGTATTACGTATGAAAGTGGGAATGTAAAGGAGTTTTCGAGGGAAGGATGACAGGAGCTGCTTGCTTTGATCTTCTCGGAAATAATGTACTTGTCTCTGTCTCAGTACATTCTCACTTCTCAGTGATTCTCTGGGATACCGATTACAGACCACCTCAACGCAATCAATCTTGGTGTACTGATTCCTATTTCCTGTTGTAGGTTTCAAGCATAAATTTTGCCTTTCATGCACTGTCTGTAATGAGTTCGAGGAATGTTCACATCTACGCGACTACGCCACTTGGATCCAACCCAAAAATGAGAAATGTGAATAAACAAAAATGATGTGTGGATCCAACAAGGAGGAAGCCCAAATCGTGGAACAAGCCAAGAAAAACTTTATCCCCGGGATTTGGTCTATTTGTATATAAAATAAATAATAAATTTTATTTCTTTCTATCAATTTAAATTATTAGGACAAGTAATTTCACATTGAATCAAAGTAGAGGTCTTAAGTTTAAATTCAAACTCTATATTCTACCTCATTTAATTAAATATTCCATATATTGAGTCATTCATTGAGAGGGAGTCTGGCTCATATATGAGGGTGTGTGTTAAGATATAAAAATAATAATAAAATCTACATTTTTTATCAATTTAAACTTTTAAAACAAATGGTGATTTCATACCATCTTCCAACCTAGTGTTTGAAAGTCGATTTGGCTCCAATTTTGCAAGTGACTTGGAAGGGATGACTTTCGATCTTTTAGAATAGAAGAACATGTTGGGTTTTAGACTTAAAAATGATTAAAATATTTAATGTTAAATAAAAACTAATGTGTGAATCATTACCATTGTTCAATATATCGGTTCGATTGTCTAGATTTAAATGAAAATGTGCTTTGATGACTTGAATCAATGCATGCATATTAGATATAGGAGCCTTAACCGCTTGCCAACTAAACAAAGAGTGGTGCCCTTTAGTGAATTAGAAACTTTTTCAATGTATTTTTTAATATTTGGGTAGTTGTAACTTCTCACAACTGCTCTTTGATTTTTATTATGACCTTTCATAAATACCCTTTCATTTCTATAAGTTATAACTTTTTATAAGTACCATTTCATTTATATGTTGTAACTTTTCACAAGTACCATTTCATTAAATTAAGTTGTGACTTTTCACAAGTATCATTTCATTAAATTAAGTTGTGACTTTTCACAAGTGTCATTTCATTCTCATAAATAGGGAACTCACCCACAAATTTATTCACTAAAATTCTCTATAAAAATTAGAGAAACACTTCCTCCTTGTTTTGTCTTTCTTTCTTTGGGTTGGGTTATTTTATATCAGGTTCGAGAATCTCCTTTTATATGCACCAACAAAAAAATTAACAGGAACCGACATTGTTGTATCTTGGGAATAAATTGTTAAGAAGCCTAGTGCATATTTAAATTTGGAGGCGGCGGAATCTACTATAAGAAAAGAGTCCATCACAACGTGCCTCAACACAAAGTTCTTTCTTTCTAATTTGTTGTTGTTATTTTACATATTATCTAGTTTATAAAGTGTTTGCACATATATAATTTATTATCCAAAATATTCCCAACATAACAGCCCTAGTAATGGTTGTAATGGAGCGTTGGAGTCCCTACTTTCATTTGTACAAGTCGAATACTTGGTCTATAAAGAAATTTTATAAAACTAAACTTATAAATTAACGTAACTTAACGTGATACGTTAGATTCTAAAATAAATCTAGAATCTCATATTGGGACATATCAATAAAATAAAATAAAAATATTATACTTTATTCAACTCAAAAGAGCTCGGTGCTAAGAACACAGATTCAAGCATGCTGAAATTGAACATAAACAAACTGTACATTATTTCTTAATAACAACCAAATGAACTAAACTTCTAAACAGCCAACGGATAGAACCTTTAAACACTAAAAATAAAGAAATTGAACATAATATATGAAAACCTATCCCGGACCCTATGGAAGCTACTTCTTGCTTTCTGCAAAACCTTGCCACCTCAAGCAACCTACTTATTCCTCCTGCTCAAAATTCCCTGGGCTTGTGTTGTGTCGAGAACTGGGAGTCGAGCAACACTTGTGAGCAACCATGAGAAAGATCAATTTACAAATAATTTCTCTATACATCGTCTTTCAAATGGTGGGGTGGAAAAATTGAGGTCAGCTATGTCATTACTGTGCGTTTGCTGCTGTCTTGGTGCCGCTTGGGAAGATCATGATGCCTCTTGGTAAGATCATCCCGGATCACAGGGCTAGCAGCAGAGCCATTTTCTCCTCTTATAAGATATTTGTCAACCTGGGCAGCGGCTTGCCGGCCTTCAGATATTGCCCATACCACCAAGGACTGGCCACGCCGGCAATCACCAGCTGCAAAGACCCCATCCACATTGGTTGAGAAACGGCCATACTCAGCCTTGAAGTTTGATTGATTGTCTCGCTCCAATCCCAACTTTTCTGCTACTATCTGGAAAAGCAAAGAGCAGAATACCACTGAGCAACTGTGTTTAAAACACATCCAAATCCAGTTCTAAATATCAGCCCAAGATAACTTGGAATAACATTTCCTTGATTCTCATCTAATATTTACTAGCCAAAACTTGCTTGTCCTCGAAGACTTTTACTCCAGGAAAGGAACTCAACTTGGTCACTTGTTTCATTCTACAGAGGAATTGTAAGGGTATAGCAAAGTAAAGAAACTAACCGACTCAGGGCCAAGGAATCCCATGGCTAGCAGGACAAGGTCGGCCTCGATAGTCTCCTCAGAGCCCTCAACTTCCTTGAATTGAAACTTTCCACTAGCATCCTTCTCCCAGTGGACACGTACAACTTCAACTCCTTTAACTGCACCATTCTCATCTCCCACAAACCGCTTGGTCAATACCTCATAAGATCTTGGGTCTTGTCCAAACTTGGAAGCAGCTTCCTGATGACCATAGTCTACACGGAATATACGAGGCCACTGCAATCACAAAATAAAAGGACTAATTACACGAGCATCAACAAGTACAATTACCTCATTTTCTGCCTTCTTTGTATTTACACTAAAAACTGAATATCTCAACATATATTATAATACTTTCAAATAGTCATTATTTCATTTGATAATCATGCTTAGCTGTCGCTCTTGTATATGTCCCAAACTAGGCTGTGCCTACTATCATCAATAAAATTCGTACTTATTGATAAGAAAAAATTAGGTCATTACCTCATTCAAAATTCATTGACAGTGATAAACAATATGCACATAACTGAGATGGTTGAGCAAATATTAATGATGAGAGGACCATCAACAAATTAGATTTCTAGAAGCAAAGCAAGCATAAGCATATCACAGTTAATGGTTGCAATCAGTATTAACAGAAACTAAAAGAAAAAATTATCTGCCTTGACACGTGCCATAAACTAAACATTGGGAAAAGAGAAGTCAAAACCTGTGGCCAAGGGTTGCCTGGTGCCCTGGTTTGTGGTGGTTCGGGGAGACGCTCTAAGTTTATGATGCTACTACAGCCATGCCGAATAGATGTCCCTATGCAATCTGTGCCAGTGTCACCTCCACCAATGACCACTACTTTCTTTCCCATGGCAGAAATGTAACTGCCATCCTGTAAATTGCTGTCAAGCAAGCTTTTGGTGTTTGCATGAAGAAACTCCATAGCAAAATGGACTCCTGATAGCTCCCGTCCTGGTACAGGAAGGTCCCTACATAGAAAATAACTAGATACTCTGAGCATGTTCTACAGTTTAGCTAAACAAAACTTAGTGATTATGCCCGACAAGAATACAAATCAACAATCTCTATCTTTCCACCTACTATGAATTACCTTGGTTTTGTGGCTCCAACAGCCAAAACAACAGCATCATTTTCCTCTCGAAAACGTTCAAGAGAGTACAATGGATCAGTTCCAACGTTAGCATTAACCAAAAAATTGACACCTTCTTCAGCCATAAGGTTCACTCGCCGTTGAATTATATCCACTTTGTCAGCCTTCATATTCGGAACACCATACATCATAAGACCTCCAATTCTGTCGGCGCGTTCATACACCGTCACTGTGTGACCCATTCTGTTTAGCTGATCTGCAGCAGCTAAGCCAGCTGGTCCACTTCCAACAACAGCCACTCTTTTCCTGCACAGTCATACACATTGAATTATTTTCATGTGGTGGAAGTAAGGTACTTATCCATAAAGAATCTCTATCCAAAAAGTTGACCATCTGACTGGCTAATACAATAAAAACTATCTGTCAGCATACGATTTAATCAAGGAGAAATCATTTCAAAGAGCACCAGTCAAGGAAAAAGAATCTTCTCACTTAACAAGATAGAAAACTTGAAAGAAAATACCACTTCTTGTCAATAGATTTCCAGAAGGCATACCTAGTTCTCTTGAGAGGAGGCCGTGGTACCATCCATCCCTCCTCAAATGCCTTGTCTATAATCGCACACTCAATGCTCTTGATAGATACAGGATTCTCAATAATGCCCAGTACACAAGAACCTTCACAAGGTGCTGGACACACTCGGCCAGTAAACTCAGGGAAATTATTTGTCTCAAGGAGCCGGTCTAATGCTTCACGCCATCGATTTTGGTACACTAACTCATTGAACTCAGGTATTTTGTTTCCAAGAGGACATCCGGAATTCTCCTGCAAATGTAAAAGGAGCTTAAAGTGATCAATAAGTATATGCTAAACTTTTTTTTTATTGGCACTAGATGTCCAGGAATAACGTTCCAACTAATTCCGAGGGTGCACAGCCCTCAACAAGGAGTTTCTCACAAGTGCACTTCAGGTAATTCAAGGGAAAAATCCCCCAGTTCGATGAATCTTAGAGATTGTTTGCACCCAAGGGGATTTGAACCTTAGACATAGATGGAGCATACCCCAAGCCCAAGGCCTTTACCACTTGAGCCAACCCCTAGAGGTTATATGCAAAACTTTAAATAGATGAACACAAACAGTCACATATAGTTTCCAAACTGGGAAAATTACCTGATGGCAGAAAGGAGTGCCACAATCCATGCAACGTGCAGACTGAGTTTTGAGAAGTGCGCCAGGTTTTGATTGCTCCATAACTTCCTTCCAGTCATTCATCCGGATCTTGGGATCCCTGTATTGAACACCCTCACGATCATAAGAAATAAAACCTCCATGTTTAATAGCATCAGTAACCCATGTAGGCCTCTTCAATGGTTCAACCTCTTCTGCCTTCTACATAATATATACACAAAAATCAAATCAAACAAATGAAATAAACATCGAATAAAATGATTACCAGTAAACAGCAAAGCAGTATCCCAGTGAACTCCTGAGCCCTCCCCCTACTTCCCACCACCCCACAAAATAGTGGGACAAAGAAGTGTGAAATGAAGGCTTAAAAATTCACAAGCTCCGAAAAGGTTCTAGCAGGTTCAAGAAATATCATTCTTTTGAGGTGAACCAGAAAACTAAACCAACCAATAAAAAGTGGCTGAAATGCTGAAGTACAAAAGAAGACTCATTTAAAGCTAGTTCATTTTGAGGACTAAAACTATCCACTTATTTAAGCTTAGTTCCTTTTGACCTCATCAAAATCATGAATAAAAAAACCAAACCTTTATTTGTTCGGAATAACATTATTAAATCAACAGTACGAAAGACGATTTATGGTCCAGCTAACTATAAATTTCTTAGGTACATGTATGTTACTACGTAAAAAAATTCCTTACACCCATGCACGTATGAGAGCGAGGGGGGATGGGAGCGGGTAAAAATCCTAGTAAAAGTTCATGCTAATTACAATCAAAAGAGCATTACCTGATTAGAATTCCCATTTAAAGATGCAGCTGCTAACTTTTTTAGCTCTTCAAAAGCATCTTTTTTTATTAGTTCAGCCTCATATTTTTCCTCAGCTTCTTTACCAGCACCTTCCACGGCCTCCTTGGAGGCTTCCTCTGCTTTCATGTTTGCAAGAGCCTGTTTATACTCTCTTGGGAAAACCTTAATGAATTTAGGGAGAAGATTCTCAAAGTTAGCAAGTACTTCTCTCGCTAGCTGGCTGTTTGTGTGACGTTGATGTTGCTGAACCATCATTCTAACAGTCATGATATCCTCCTTTTCAAGTTGATCAAGATCCACAAGCTCAGGATTGCATCGAGAATGAAATTTTCCATCCACATCAAGAATGTAAGCAATACCACCACTCATACCAGCAGCAAAATTCCTGCCAGTTCTTCCAAGCACAACAACAGTACCACCAGTCATATACTCGCATCCATGATCACCTACACCTTCCACAACTGCCTTGGCCCCTGAATTACGTACACAGAATCTTTCTGCTGCCATCCCATTGAAATACGCCTCTCCACTTGTTGCCCCATAGAGAGCCACGTTACCTATTACAATGTTTTCTTTGGGATCAAACATGCATTCATTTGGAGGATAAACTACAATCTTGCCACCAGATAGTCCTTTACCAACATAGTCATTGCTGTCACCTTCAAGCTCAAGCGTGATTCCAGAGCAGAGGAATGCTCCAAGGCTCTGACCTGCACTTCCAGTGAATTTGATATGGATGGTATCTGCAGGAAGCCCTGCCATTTGATAGCGTTTAGTCACTTCATGGCTAAGCATTGTTCCAACAGCACGGTTCACATTGTAGATTGGATTTTCAATGTAAACAGGAAGACCCTTTTCTAATGCAGCTTTGGACATTGGAATAAGTTTTTGGTCCAAAGCCATGTCCAAGCCATGATCCTGTTTCTGGATACAGTACTGTGCCGCTTCAGGCCGAAGCTCAGCTGCAGGTCTAAGTAATGGAGATAGATCAATATTCTCCAGCTTCTCATTGTTCTTAATCACTTCTTTATCAACTTCAAGCATATCTGAACGGCCAACCATCTCATTTACAGTTCGAAACCCTACCCGTGACATAATTTCCCTCATTTCCTCTGCTATCATGAAGAAAAAGTTAATAACATGTTCCGGTTCTCCAGCAAACTTTCCTCTAAGTACTGGATCTTGAGTGGCAATGCCAACAGGACAGGTATTTTTGTGGCACTTCCGCATCATGATGCAACCAAGTGTAATGAGAGGTGCTGTGCTGAAGCCAAATTCTTCTGCGCCAAGAAGAGCGGCTATGGCCACATCTCTTCCCGTTTTCAGCTGCCCATCTGTCTGGAGAACCGTTCGGCCGCGAAGGTCATTAGCAACCAATGTCTGGTGAGTCTCAGCCAAACCAAGTTCCCACGGGAGCCCAGCATTCTTGATTCCCGTCCATCTAGAGGCCCCTGTACCTCCATCATGACCTGAGATCAAGACATGGTCGGCATGCCCCTTCACTACTCCACTAGCAACTACTCCCACACCAGCTTCAGATACCAACTTCACACTAATTTGAGCTGTTGGGTTGGAATTCTATAAGTCAAAAGGGAAGGTATCAGATTGCCCACAAGTCAATTATTGAACAAAGAGTACTTAAATTTCAAACCCCATTTGCCTCCTAGAAAGCATAGCCAAGCATTACTCAGACAAAATGAAGGGGAAAGGCAAGAAAATTTCTACAAAGAAGCAACTTATAAGTCCTTCCAAGAGAGCAGGGAGAGGGGATACACCTGATATAGCCTGTTATGGCCTTCAACTAGACATGAAGTTTGGCTCATTACAAACCAATCTAATGTGTGCAAAAACAGCTAAACATACCTTAAGATCATGAATTAATTGGGCGAGGTCTTCAATTGAATATATATCATGATGGGGTGGTGGACTAATCAGTCCCACCCCAGCAGTAGAATTCCTGGTGACCGCAATTTCTCCTACAACCTTGTGACCTGGAAGTTCACCTCCTTCACCAGGCTTCGCCCCCTGCAAATTGATTTAGACAAAATTCAAGCAATATTAATTACAGAGACTTAACAAAATCAGCCTATACTCAACTTCAACAAATGCCAAAAGTCAGTATCATTTAAAGATGTGAACGCATCTACAGGTGCTTTACAGACACAGCAGCATCTGCCATGAATGTCAATCCATAAACAAGAGGAACCTCTGTTCCAATTGAAATATAGAGCTGAATATAATTATATCAGATTAAAACAATAGTAAGTCCGATGGCAGTGCGCCAGGGAAAGGGCCAAATTTGGACCGTCCCTGTGCTGGCCACTTGTTCATATAAACAATGGAATTCCAATTGTAAAATATCAAACAGGTACCTGAGCCATTTTTATTTGTAATTCATCAGCATTGGTGAGATAATAACTTGAAACTCCAAATCTTCCACTCGCAACCTGCTTAATTGCACTCCTTTTTGGGTTCATGGAACCATCTGAAAGAGGTTCCATACGAGATGGTTGCTCACCTCCCTCGCCTGCAGCAAAAATCAAAGCAAGAATCAATCAGTTGAATATATCATTAGGATAGGCAATAGACAACCTTTCATCTTTAGCTAATTGAATTTTAAAAAAGTAAATCCCAATCATAAGCTAGAATTTAGTATTTTTTTCAGAAAATAAGAAAATTCATGCATAAGATATTCTGAGAGTCAAATAAAGAAAATTCTTGATAAGAATCTTAACATGTAAGCAATGCAAAAATAAATCATTCCACAACTTGATTCAATCATCACAAAAATTTATGGTATTTAGCAAACCTTGACAGGACACTCATCAACAAAAGTGCCTTAGTTACAAATAAAACCATGTGGAAGTTATACAGGGTGAAGAAACAAACCTGTATTCGACTTTCCTCCAATTCTATTCATAGCAATAGCCAGGGTTGTGTGAGCCTCCAATGATATGGATCCATAACTCATGGCCCCAGTACAGAACCGTTTGACAATCTCACTGGCAGGTTCCACTTCTTTCAAAGGGACTTTCACCTTTGCCTCTTTAAATTTTAATAGCCCCCGCAAATTACAGGCTTTATTCAATTTATGGATAAGCTTGGAGTACTCTTTGTAGGCAGCAACACTGTTGGTTCGGGCAGCCTCTTGTAGCTTAGCTATTGCAAGGGGATCATTGAGGTGAATCTCACCACCTTTCCTCCAATGATAATCACCTGGGTTAGGCAGTGCTACAGCTTCCGCACTTTTGGGAGGAAAACAACGAGAGGGAAATGCCAACTCATGCAGATGAAGTGTATCACAAGCAAGCATCTCAAATGTTGCACCCTCAACTCTACTTGGAGTGCCTGCAAAGCACCTATCTATCACTTCTGACGAAAGACCGAGAGCTTCAAATATCTGAGCACCCTTGTAAGAGGCCAAAGTTGATATCCCCATCTTAGCAAGAACCTTCATCATTCCATAGTTGCTTGCTTTGAAGTACCTCCTGACCAGCTCTTCCTTTGAGTGGAATTCTCCACTTGATTTTGTTGCGATCTTTCCATCAACTTGCAATCTCCAAATGGCTTCGATAGCCAAGTATGGGCATATAGCATCTGCACCAAACCCAACAAGCGTACAGAAGTGGTGCACTTCACGTGGCTCAGCACTTTCGACTATCAACCCAACTCGAGTGCGCTCAAGCTTCTTAACAAGATGTTGATGAACGGCACCAACAGCCAAGAGAGAGCTTACCGCAACATGATTAGGTGAGAAAGCTATTCAGTCAGGAAAAATAAATAAATCAGAATAAGGTTTTCTATTTAAGTATCTGTTGAATGCAGCATCCTGTTAACTTGAGCAATCAAATGAACAAATAAAAAATAGAAAATGTTATACCTCTATCAGAAATCACAAGTATGGTATAACCCTCTTTAATTGCATCATCTGCTTCAGCACAAATCCTATCCAATGTCTCCTCCAGTCCATTCCTACCTCGTTCTTTCGAATAAGTTATGTCCAAAACCTTGCTTCGCCAACCTCTATAATTCATCTTTTTTATTGCTTCCATTTCTTCAACGGATAAGAGAGGATCTTTTAGTGTGAGTCGATGACACTGTTCTTCAGTGGTTTCCGTCAGGTCTCCTTCTGGACCAATCATGCATTCCATTGAGGTGACTATCTTCTCCCGAATGGGATCGATTGGAGGGTTCGTCACCTGAGCAAACATTTGCTTGAAGTATTCAAAAGTGAGCTTTTCTCTGTTAGACATTACAGCTAAGGGAGTATCATTTCCCATTGATCCAAGGGCCTCTACACCATCTTTTGCCATGGGAAGCAACAACATTTCCAAGGCTTCAACAGTATAACTGCATAGGGAAGCAGAAATTGAAAAAATAAATCCTTTTTAAGTGCAAAAAATGAAAATAAAAGATGCAGCAGCATATGCAGGACAAAGATTTACGCACCCAAAAGCTTTTAATGGAGCCAATATACCATGAATTCCCATGCTTTCCAAGCCATCATCATCTCCAAATGCCTAAAGTTACAAAGTACATGAACCCAAATGAGAATTTTCCACAAAGGAAACTCAAGGAGAACAGTCATAAATTACTAACCGGAATTACACTCACAACTGGATTGACTTTTTGAAATTCCTGAACAGATTCAACTATGTCTTTGAGTTCAATTTTTTGCCTTTTAAGCCACTCGCTATAAGGCCTTTCCAGTGAGTATTGCTGCTTCAAGGCTTCATCATCAACAACAATATGGTTTTCAAAATCCACCAAAAGCATCATGCCAGGGTTTAGTCTCCCTTTCCTACACACGTCTTCAGGTGGAATGTCTACTACACCAACTTCACTGGCCATTATAACTCGTCCACTGTGGGTGACGTAGAAACGACCAGGTCGCAGCCCATTGCGATCCAATGTTGCTCCCAGATAGCGGCCATCAGTAACTGCAAATGATTTACACAAATAAGAAGCCAGAAAATTAGATGAAATATGAAGCAAACTCTTGGAGTTGGTGTAAAAGCTTTTACACTATTTACATGTTATAAGAGCTGGTCCATCCCATGGCTCCATCAGAGCAGAGAAGTATTCATATAATGCCTTTCGATGAGGATCCATATTCTCGTCATTTTGCCATGCTTCAGGAATCATCATCATGATAGCTTCAGGGAGACTTCTGCCAGCTCGAACTAGAAGCTCAAGGACACCATCAAAAGCTCCTAATAGAGGAAAAATCATAAAAAGCACGTCAGAATATGATAAGATCATCTGTGTAACCTTATCATGCCTGTCACCATTTAAATTTATAAATAACTCCATATTTATACATGCAAGATACAAGCTAATACTTCACCTGAATCAGATGAACTGGCATCTACAATAGGTAGAAGCTTCTTTAACTCATTCTTTGAGAGACCAAGCTCCTCGCACTTTAACAGACCCTCACGTGCCTTCATCCTAAGTACAATGTAAAATAGGTCAGCATTACATTTTCATCATTCTTTTCAACAACAAAAAATGAAGAAAATCAGCTGACCATAAACTATCAACAGTCAACAATACAACTTTTTAATTCTTTCATACGTTTTAGAAATTTTTTGAATTGATAGAAAGCACAAGCAGGTGGTTGGCAAGTAGGAAAGTGGAGACACGTTTCGACCAAGGTTATGGGGTCATAAACAAACTTGACTTCAATAGCAAGTGGATTCTCAAAGTGATCTTATTTATTACTTGCACCGACACTGATCCCCCCCACCCCGCCCTGCTAATGCTTCTTGTCCTCAGCACTGCAACAGTATAAAATAAATTTTCTTTAAAAACAATGCAACAATATAAATCACTTTTAGGACCAGAAGTCTTGCTTATCTTCCGGATGTCGCATGCCTAAACAAGAAGCCATTAATTGAGCAGCATGAATAGCTATTATATCTTAAAAACTCACTTAGCATTTATATTTCTCAACAAGCAAGCAGATTCAGATAAAAAAAGACTGGGATTTCTTAAAGATTATTTATTAATTTACTTCAAGAACAAATATATTGCATCCAATCAATGTAAGCATTCAATGACATCACCAACCTTTACCAGGCTACCTGGTGACAAGCATGGAAAAATTGAATAAGCAAATGAGCTTTCTGAGAGATGACATTATCATTAATAACTTATGCCATAAACAAGCATTCTTGAAAAGAAATTAAGAAATAGTATCTAAATCAAGGGCTGCTAGTACTTCTTTTTTTATAAGTATGGTGCCCATAGTATATCAGTCACATCAAACTGATTGAACAAGGCTCGCACTTAAGAACATAACGAACTCTTTCTCCACATCATACCAATTTACGTTGCCCCTAAGTGTGTTGATTTCTCCATTGTGGCCCAAGATTCGCATAGGTTGAGCACGATCCCAACTGGGAAATGTATTTGTTGAGAACCGAGAGTGTATCTGCACCATAAATCAAAAAAGTCCAGATTTTCAGGGGCAATCCCATCCGCTATATCCACAAAAGAAATTGATTTGGAAACAGCATGAAATTCTATTCAGGCACTCAGATTGCATGACACTATAATGCTTGGATACCCTAAGCTAGTTTAACCAACACAATTTCCATCCCACAATTCAATTGAAATTTTCATCCCCAACAACCAATCACAAGGAACACTGCACTGTGTTTCTGCAAGCATGAATATCTTGATAATGAAGCTTTCTAACCAACTCACCTAATGTGTCTAATCCAGCATCCAAACTCAAAAAGTAATCAAGGGAGTGGAAGACCTTAAGAGATCATTCAAACCTCAATACCTCAGAAGTCATTCCTCAACCTTGCACCTCTTCAGTTACCGGTTGTTCCCACGCTGTTTGTTGGAGTGTATAGTTAGCAGAGGGAGAAAAGAAGTGGATGGATAATATATTTACCAGGGCCATGTAGCTTGTAAACCTTTCATTGCCAATGTCCGCATAATAATAATCCCTCAACTGATCTGGCCTTAACTGACCTTTGTAAACAATGGTCCTGAAAAAAACAGGAAAAGGTACAACAATCTGGTTGCAAAAAGCAAAGAACCTAGATTATATGCTACCTAGATTCTATGGAAATTGGAAAATAATGGAGCTTTCAAAAAGCTCACCTTGAGGAAAGGGAACAGATATAGAAATCCTTAGCACCACCATGTTCAAGGTTTAGTGCAGCTCGTATAGCAACCATTGAAACCCTCCTCAATACGTACATCTGTGAAGAAAGTAATGGGAGAATGCTATTTTAGGGTGGTTATGGTAAGAGCAGATGGGACATTTTGAATAATTTTTTTTAATACATCCTATATTGGGGTTTGTGGAAGTGGATACAGACTGTTGTTTGAATATAGTTTTTTAAAAATAGTTTTTTTTTTTTAGGTTATTATAAAAGTTGGTTTTTATTTTGGTGTTTTACTTTCATTGAAATCTAGGTAAATGTTCGGATGAAATGTTGAAGTAGAAATTTTTTTGAGATTGATGATGTATGAATTGAAGTCGGAAATTTTTTTTAAAAAAGTTTTGAAAAGTGTAAACCAAGAATGGGTTTAATGTTCCAACATTAACAAGAAGGAATAAACTAAACCACAAATAATCAAATCCCAGCTTCTTCCATTTATTAAGATATTTTATTAGTTTGACTGTTAGAATCATTGAATCATACAAATATTTTTTAACATATTAATTTCTCTAAGTTTTCTACTTGGAGAAATGCTTTGTTCGAAAAAGTGATTGGCAAGCAAGACTATGATATGATTCAGAAAACCTCATCCTAGCAATACTGCAAAATAAGCATGCTTTCCCACTTTATTAAACCTAACCGACTTGAAGAATATAAGAGACGGCACCCGACCTGCTGCTCCAAATCAACATGTGACCCGTGAATGGGGGTAAGGAACACCTGCTCAACCTCAGGTTCTGTCTGCAATGCAGACTTCCCCAATCCTCTGTTATCTGTTGGCACAGGTCGCCACCCAAGTACAGTATGCCCAAGAGACTCCGCAACCTTCAACACAAGCAAAGGTTTTCTCTTCAATAATTTCCATCAAGACAGAAGGGCATAGAAGAAACACGCATGAGAAGAAGAGAAGTAGGAAATGAAACTCAATCCAAATATAGCAAAATTTCCGAAATCAAAAATCACCTTTGTAAATACATATTTGCTTTTTTCTCTTCGACTCTCAGATTTGGGCAAAAAGAACATGCCAACAGCATATTCCTTCGGTGGTGGAAGCTCGAACCCATGATCCTTGGCAACCTGGAAAAAGGCACCTCAAGAACAATTAATACAGAATTTTCTATCCCAACTACGAATGTAAGAATAATATTAGGAAAGAAACCGAACTCAACTAAGGTAGACCACTTTTTTAATTACGAATCACAGATATACTAAAAAGACAGAACCACAGGTATATGAGGTACTACGATTTGATCGTCCAGAAATAAGATAACTATTCCTCGAGGCTAATTTGTTCCCCAGGCTCCATTTGAGGGATTACATTTACTTTCCCTCATAAAAAAATATAAAATTTAAATTACTCTGGTCGATAAGATAGTATTTCAAGGATTTTAACAAAAAGGAAGAAAACTCCATTATTGGTGGAAAATACTTCCACCAGTGCCATTTAAAGCAAAAGAGGGAAGGACCGAGGCAGAAAAAAAATTTTGTATATTCTTATCATTATTAATGTGTATTAATACTGCTTTTTTATATTTAATATTAAAAATTAATATTATTTTTAATAAAATTTACTTTTTAATTAATTATATTAAATTAATGTATATACTAGTAAGTAATTACATTTGTAACTAAATTTTTCAAAAAAAAAATAAACATGTCAAAGTAAACAGAAACCAGCAAAGGGTAAAATAAAAAAAAAAACTATAAAAAAACAAGAAACCTCATTATAGAACTCGTGAGGAAGGGCGACAAGAATTCCGGCCCCATCACCGGTGTTGGTTTCACAGCCACAGGCACCTCTGTGTGACATTCGTACTAACATCTCCACACCATCCGTAACCTACGAAAAAGAAAACACAACAATAACACAAACCTCAGAACACACAAATTCACCGTCACCCACAAATCCAGAATTTTCAACCTAATACCGATACCCAATGAAACACACACATACACGCAAAGAAGGATCACAAAAGCAACCGCAAAATCTCCTAGAACACAATTTATAGAAATCACATGCAAAAAATCAAAATACAAAGAGCGACCACAGACAAACCTAACTACATGCAAATATACAGACATAAAATTCATTGCTAAAAGCACAGTAAGTATACAATTTCGCATCCCCCTCCATCAAAACGTGCATACATGCATAATACAAATTATATCCTTACTGTTTTGCGGCTACTTTCGCCTGATAACTCCGCGACGAAACCAACCCCACACGCGTCCTTATCGAACGACGGGTCATACAGCCCCAGCGGCTTCTCCGGAACAGCGGATAACGCCGAGCGGACGACCACCCTGAGCTTTGGCGACCTTCCAGGCCCGTCCGACCGCCAAAGTTGAACCCTTTCCAACCCGGGCGCCCGCAATCGCGTCCCGAAGAACCTCTTGTCTGTCACATTCACCGACTTCTTCGCCGCAATGCATCGCGTATTAAACCGGGTAGTCGGAACTATCGGAGCTACATTGAGTTTCGGTTGTTGGTTTGAGGGCTTGTGAAGTGAGAGCAGAGCACAGGAAGAACCGGCCCGGAGCTGGAGAAAGGAGCCCGAGCTCGTCGACATTTACGAAAATTCACCGAGGATTCAATAACGGTTGGGTTCCCGAATCTACGGTACTAAGAGTATAAAATTAAATCACTCGTATAGAGATTTGAGTTCTTTTAGGTTTATAAACTCGGATATAGTATTAGCCGATACGTAATGAAACTCAAAATTCAAATAAAAATGTCTGACGCGGATAAACCCACAAATCCGACGAGAAACATAAGGAACTAGGAAGTTGGAGATTTTCACACCGCTATATTCAGTGTTTTCGCAACGAGAAATTCACAGCTCTAAATGTTCCTACTTCGTTCTCCACAAAATAATAACGGCGGCTTCTTGTTCCAGCTCCGTGAATGATTCCAGCGAAAAGTAAATAAAAATCCGACTGATTCGGAGAGACTGCAGAGGTGTTTTTGTTTAAATCATACAAGAAATCAAAACAAAATCTTTATATGTTGTTCCTTTTTACAAGTTGGCAAACGAGAATCCCCCAGTCACGTGCCAGAGATTTTCGAGGTTGGAGGAAGGGCCAAACCCAACCAACCGCCGGCTTCTGCGGAAAATAAACAAAAATAGAAAATGCAAGGGGGGAAAAAAGATGTACAGAACGAGAAACAGAGAGAGAGAGAGAGAGGCAAGAGGGAAGAGAAATAGCGAGAGGAGACGTGGATTTTATAGACTTCGAAGACAGAAGGATAGGGACCAGTCCTCACGTCTCTAGATGTATAATTACAGTATTACCCCGGTCCGACTTCAGCATTCTTTATCTTATTTTATTTTCTACAAACATATATATATTAAATATATTGGTAGTGAGGTTACAGATTGGAATTTACGGGATAGCCACGTGTTAGTAGCCATATGCGGCATGCGACAGCCGCTCATGGTGGTCCAACTCCTGGTTCTTTTTTTTCTTTTTTTTAATTTTTGAGAAACTGAGGACTTTAATCTTTTTTTATAAGTAAAAAAAAAATCGATTAAAAAAAAAACTGAGGACTTCGAACATAGTGTGTTATTTATTTAAAAAGGTAGGAGAGGCTGTCGTATCCCCTATCGACTTCGAACGTTTTATTTATTTGATTTACGCGTAAAGGAGTGGCTTTGATTTTTTTTAATTATTATTATTTAGAGAAATATGTGATTTATATAAAAAGTTATCCAATTACATGATTTAATTTAATCTATTAAATTATAAAACTTTATTCATTATAAAGGATAAATGTTTTATAATTATAATTATTATTTATTATTTTAATTTCAATTTTCCTATCATACTTATATATTAAAAATTTGCTGTTAAAAAGTTGACTTGTTACGTGGAAAAATAATATTACATATAATTGTAAAATGTGTAAACATCGCATAATTATTTTTAAAAAAATAAAATTTATTATTAAAAAATTAATTTTTTTTATATAAATTTTATATTAATTTATCTTTTTTTAAAAGACCGTACAATACTTACGTAATTATCATTACAAATATCATTTTTTTAACAGGTAAATTGGCGTTTTACGAGGATGTATTTTGGGAGAAGAGAAAAAGGCTGACGCTATGAATGACGAAAACGTGGCAATAATAAAAAAATAAAAATAAAAAGGATAATTATGGTATTTTAAATTTTTAACGATGATTACTACATTACAGGCATACGCGGCCAATAGTTTACAAGCGATCTGTCTGTGCCTGCTGTTTTATGCGGCCAACGGTAAATGAAAATGTTTTCTTCACTTTCGGAAAAAGTTAAAAAATAAAATATAATTAATAAGATTGATAATGAACGAAAATATCTATATAATTTTAAGATAATTATAATTTTTAAAATTTTTAAAAATATGATCATAATTTTTAAAAATTTAAATAATCATCACTTTTATCTCAAAAAATATTTTTTTAATTTATTTTCAAACAAATGTAATATATTTAAAAGTATTTTAAATATATGATTACTAAATAATAAATAATATTTTAATAATAGAAATTATTACTTAACTTATATAAATTATAAATTATATTTCTCACCACAATCTCAAATATGATCTAATTGAGCATAATTAATCTGATTAGAATTATTAATGGTAATTTATGACTTCCAACCTAAGCTATTTCTACTCGTCGTTTTTATCACCTTATAATCAATAAATTCAAACCTCTGGCCAACAAGTTTACTAAATTTTATGCAATTTTTATAATTATTTCATAACTTTTATTACAAACTAATTAAGTAAGATGTAAAGTATCAAATAAAATCAAATTAATTTACAGAATTTCTTTATTTTCAAAGCTAGTAAGTCTAACGTATTATCAAGTTATTAATATTATAGCTGATATTATTAATTGAATTGTTTTGGTATTATTATCTCGTTATTTACATTCTTGCTCACTCATTTATATGTTGAAAGATTAAATATAGAGGTATTTTTCAACCCTTCTTCTCCTTTTTTTTTTGTTCAGTAATTTATATGTTGAAATGAATTAATGTGCCTAGAAGAAATTGAGTCACACGTATTACTTTTGTTACCTAATACCATGTCCCAATCAACCACCTACCAATGTTAAGTAATTAACATATAATCTAACGTAGTATAGTCCATCACGACAATAATTTTAAAGAAGAAAATTCTATATATTATATTATCATTTTATTTTTATTCTACTATATAAGATATGGTATATTTATTATTATTAAATAATTCTTTATCGTATAATTTTTTATTATATAATAAATATATAACATCTTATATAATAATAATGTGTATTTTTCATTTATTATAAGGATTCTGATTATCAAGTTGCCGATTTGTACGGATGCATACTTTATGAGCAGCAGGGACTATTTTGGCCTTTTGAAAGAATTTATATTTCCCTCGATTCACGGCTGTCCCCTCCCTTTAGTTTAAATTTGAATCAAGGAGATAATTACAAGGTACAGCGCGACACGTGACGAGGGTGTGGCTACAGTTACCAATTTCCCATGATCCGAAAATGGAAACAAAAAATGATAAAAATTGTGTGCTCTCTTACTCCGGTGCAAACAAAAAAGATGTCATTTTAGGTTTACACGTACGTCAGAAGGAACCATGCATTATCCATGCAATATAATGTCTTCTACTGCACATGAAAATTAAGTTTGAGGCTTTGAGCTGCATGTGAAGATGGTCATCATCGATCTGGACTGGACCAAACTAGCTACTCATAGTTGTTGCATCTATTGACTTTTCGTTCCCTAGACCCAATAATTCAAGTTTATCATTCAAGGATTAGACAGTGACATGTACCTTAATTTACTGTATTTTGATTGGTGCATTGCTGGCCTGGCCGCTAGTTTCATGGTTGATCAATGGTTTAATTATATGAAAATGTTATTGAAAATTAATTAATGCACATGCATATCTCTTGACTAAGAAAATATACAAATCGACCTAATTAGATTCATCGATTGAGGACGTTCATGAATTCTCTAAATTATAGAGCGGTATTGTTATGATAATGTGATTAATTAAAATATTTATTTTATATTAAAAATAATGACGTAACTAATTATATTGATGGAATGTACAAAAAATACGTAAAAGTGACTGCATATAAATTTTTTATATGATCAAATACCGACATAATATTTTGCATGATGTGTACAATCTTTCTATTATATATATGATTACAAAATTTTAAGATTATTTTAATGATATTAGGATGATAATATATATATATATATATATATATATGTATTATATTGTGATTAATGCTTTGGCATATGGTAACAAACATTAGTACTCACTAATTATTTGTCCGATCGACCGAGCAACGACTCAGGTTCCGCATGCGACTTTTCAAGTAGTTTAATTAATTCCTCACATATCTTTTATCGACGAATAAAGAAAATTAATTTCTTGTTTGGATTATGAGATATGATAATTTTATATGAAAGATAAAAATTAAATAAAATATTATTATTATTGTTTTAGAATTTAAAAAGATTGAATTGAGATTTGAAAATGTTGAATTGTTTATTCTATTTTATGTGAAAATTTTAAAAAATTGTAATGATAAGATGAGATGAGATGAAATGACCTCCTAATTCAAAGAGGCATTAAGAAATTAAATTAATAATAGAGAGATCGAATAAGCTGTAGTCGTACTAAGAGCCTGTTTGGGATTGCGTTTGAAAGCTTAAAAAGTACTTTTAAGTGTTTAAAAGCTTTTTTTAAAAAAAATGATATGTTTGGTAAATTTATAAAAAGTGCTTTAATTAACTAAAAAAGCTAAAAATCCACTTTTTTAAAAAGCACCAAACTGAAGCTTTTATCGAAAAGCTCCTGCAGATAACTGTATATTTAAAAAAAAAAATATAACTAACTTTAAAAGTACTTTAGAGACATGGTTACCAAACAATAAATGACTTTTTAATTGTAGAGCTTATTATTTAAGTTATAAGTTATAAGTTCTAAAGTTATAAGCTATATTTCCTACCGCAATCCCAAACATGCACTAAGTACTCTCTCTCTCATAATAATCTCTTGTAGACTCCGCTTGATTCCTTTGATTAATATATATATTATATATTAATATTAATCGTGACACTAACTAGCTACGGCCATAATCGGCCAGGTGGTCCAAACAACACAATGTAAAAGCTGGATCCGTCATATAATATAAATTAATAATGCAATTAATAATTCGTGACCATCTTTGCTCATATCAATATATTATATAAATTAGCCAATATATATAATAATATTAGTCATGAGTATGCTCAAGAAATCGATCATATATAGTAGTTATAATTCAATGTTTAATTATTTCAATGCATGCAGGGGACCATGATCATCGATCAGGCATATATATAGCCTGCAAAACAATATTAATAATATATATCTGATTTAATTTTAATATATTTTTTTAATAGAAAGAAATAGGTAGAACTTAGAAGGATATCATTCTCATCTAATTTTGCATGCAAGTGGGTCCTAATTATTAATTAAGGACGAAAATTAGGGGGAAATTAGGATATTATTGCTAATCACTCTTAATATTTTTTATTTTATTTTTTGTAATTGGTCTTGGAAGCATGTGTTTGTATCTTTGTATCATAAGCATTTTTATTAACAAAATGATAATTATTTATATATATATACCTGCTCTAGCTGTTTTTTTTTTTAATTTCCTACATAGTTATGATAATATTGCATTGTTTTTTTTTTTTTTTTGTATATTATATACTAAGTAGAGATCACTGACTTATATATATTACCTTTGTTTTAATTAATTAGGACTGTGAACAATGCAACCTCGAATCTTGTTCATCTTGCTTAGCTCTCTCTCTCTCTCTCTATATAGATATATATCGTTGTATTTCAGCTTCTTATGAGCATAATTTCTGTCGAAAAAAAGTATAGAGAATCGTCAGCTCATCAGCAACATGCATGTACATGGACATAAAAAAATAACGAAAACAAGAAGAAAACTACGCATGATATACATTAATAAACAACAAATGGACGCGGCTTCTCGAAGCATCATGATGATCAGTATATATATTAATTTGGAGGAGACATGAAACGTGACGACGATTGACGTATTACTGTCTGTGTGCTGGCCGGTTGTCATGATCCCATGGGCATTGCGTATATATACCAATCAGGCCGAAACTAGCTGCTTAATTAAATGATCAGCAAACTGCATCATGTACATTATAATGTCAAACTTTTCCCTTTAAAAAAAAAATAAAAATTACTGTAAGGTCAAATTATTTCCAACAAAATAATTATTTCAGTTAAAATAAGATTGTTTTAATTACAAATAGTCATTTTTATTGCAAAAAATTCGTTATAAATATCCATTTTTCTTGAATGAAATCACAATTATTTTTGAGAATTATGGAGGTGATGGGTCAAATCTAACATATATATATATATATATTATGTATAAAAGGAGATCTGGTTTTATCCGTTTAATCGGATGAGGAGACGTTGGATATAATATTACTCAATTCTTCAAAGATTGTAAGGGTCAGATGCAAAAAGAGACACTGATCATGTCATCTCATGCGTGCATATTGCTCCATGCGTGGGTAAGGTCGTCGTCTAAATTAATAACCTAGTTCATATCATCCTCAATATATTTCATCCTATTATATATACAACTAGCTAGTCTGTTAATAATTCATGTATTATATCATATTTTTAATAATCTTTTTTTATTTAAATGATTAATTAGTACTATATGTTACATCAATTGGTGTTACTAATTAAAGATCATGATACAATCAAGAATATTGAACAGTAATATTAGCTTTATTTTTTAAAATTTTTTGTATTTATTTAAAGGAATTTGACAATTTCATAAAATTTTGGGCATGAATTTTTATAAATGCTTAATTCATTCATTTGGCCGTACGTACTGCAGGGTGAAAAGGATCCATAGTATAAACTTTTATTATTTGATTGTGAGAGAATTTCATATTCATATAATTATCAAGGGAAATTAATATTTAAAAGTACATCCATATAATTATTAAATGAAAATATTAATATTTAAGTTCATTTCAATAAATTAGAATATTTAAATTAAAGAATAAATAAGAAAAGGTCATAATAGTAAACAGTCATTTAATTCATTTTTATTATTAACTTCTAAATTAACTTCTAATTTTAGAACACCAAAACAAGAAAGATTTTATTCATTTCATTATTGTCATTTTCATTCAAGTATGCTCATTCCATCAATCCCATTCCATTCATTTCCTTTTCATTCATTTTCATTCCATTCCATTCCATTCATTTTCTAAGTAAAATATAGACTCCAAAACGTTATAAGCCTGTAGTGCAAGTGGGTCTTGTATTCTTCCTCGAGACGAATTAGGCCAATAGGGGTAGTGCTTATCCAATAAGGTTGGGCTTAGTTTGGACTGTAGAAAGCGAGAGGTCATTTTACATTTCTTTATCCCAACTCCGAGCCTACTTGGTGCTCAAAGAATTTCGTGGTATTATATAAACGAAAGATTTATATATCGAATATTGCTATTTGAGACATTTTATACCACACATCATTTATATTGTATGGTTTAATTTGTCAAATTTAAATTTTAAAATTTATTTTCTAAATTAAATTATGTCACGTAGATGGTGTGTAGTGTTAAGACCTTAAAAAATATTTATTCTTATATACTAGCTCATTATACATTTTGAATATGACCAAAAGTGATAAAATTATTGATACACCTAAATACAGTCTTACAGTGTATAAGTCTCGTGCATGCTCTTTGACAAAAGTACACCATTAAAAAAATAATATTTTTCATATGAGTGATTTATCTACTTTTTATAAAATGAAGAAGACTTGTACACTTTATAACTATAACTATCATTTGTCAAGTTGTTAATTATCTTTTAAAAATGAAAAATGATAGGGATATAAAAGGGTCACACATACTGACGTCACATAATGCCACGTCATCATTTTTTTTCCCAAAAACTCCTGTTGCCCACACTCTAGCTCTCTCCCCTCAATCCTCCCTTTCGATTCCAAGACTTGCACGTTGCAAGTGAGAAGCAGCAGACCCCTCGCCAACAACCCGAACCCAAACCCACAACCCAGCACTCATGTTTTGGCATAAACCTTCAATATTTGTTTAAGTAGTATAAACCTTCACCCATGTTTTAGTTCCGAATAAATATTTGCTTTAGTAGTATAAACCTTCACCCATGTTTTGGCATATCAGTGAAGCCGGACATAATTTAGATTAATTATGGTAGTTAGTTCCAGCATATGATCAATAAAAAATATACAAGAGATTCATCCAAAAATACAAAGAAAAAGACTCTAATGTTTAATTGAAAATTATTAAAACTCAAGAATATTGAAATCAACCTACAACCTGAGTTGTAATAACTGTATTTTGAAAATATCATTTTTTTTAAATAAAAAATAGCAAAATCTCAATAAACACACAAAAAAAATATTTGTAAATAAAGAATTAATATGCCAAAAATTTGGCTAAAATTAGATTCAAAATCACTTCCTAAACACAAAATGAAATGTTACCATAAAGGCAAAAAATATCTGAAAATAGAGATTTAAAGGGAAAAATAGCTAATTTTGGCATCGAAAATGATGCATGCCAAGTGCAACTACATGACTACAACATGCACGTCAAAAAGAGCTTTCCGAATTGAGTCATATGCCCAGTTCTGATAATCGTAGCTAAAGTTATGGTCAAAATATTGGCACATACTCAAAATTGCCCCAAATCAAGGAAAGATCATTGTTCCTTGCTATATATACTTGCGCTAATTTACGTCTCAAGAAATAATCAATGCCATCAACGTGCAATTTAACAACTTAGTATTATCTGACTCAAACTCTTTGCATCAATTAGTATGTATTATGGCCCTTGCTTTAAGGAAAAGTAAACAAATCATTCTTCGACGTGACCAGGATGGCTACAAACAGATAGAATAGATATAAACGAAATGTGATAAGGTTCAATCCCCTTCCCAAGCATTTCCACAAACAACTCAATGGCTTGGTTTGCATAGCCAGGTTGTTGGCAAACAACAATCATCATTGTCCAACAAACCACATTTCATTCCTGAATCTGTTCAAACACGCGATTCGCATCAACCAAGCACCCACTTTTTGCATAAATTGTAATCAATGAGCTTGCAATGCATGCATTATTCATAAAACTTGTTTTTACGGTCTGATAATGGATCAAATTACCTTGATTCATTGCTAAAAGACTAGCAGAAGCATGAAGGACTAGAGAATATGTATCCTCATCAGGTGCTATACCTAATTAAAGCACATAAGTGAAAAAATCGGGGAAAAAAAACCCATTGAAACGCGATGTAGAGGCTAGGAAACCAGAGAGAGTGACTTACTAGCAGCCGATGAAGCTCAAATGCACGGGCGAGAAAGAAAATCACTAAAACATGACATAGGGAGTAGGAAAATTGCTGAACGGGGACAGTTGGCTGTGACTGATGGGATGTGACAAGATACTCATGGAGACAAGACAACTCTAGCAAATTTTTGAAAAAACAAAAGACAAAAAAGCTGACATGGCAGTTTTCAATGTGTGGATTCCTATGTATTTGTAGCGGTCCTCTTTAAAAATATAGCACAAATTAGTTTCAATAAGTCTTTGGATTCATCCATTCATAGATTCTGGTGGGGCATCAGTTCTCAGAACACCAAAAAATACACCCCAAAAGCTTGGGACAAAATTTGAACTCCTAAATCCATGGGTGGATTAGGTCTAAAGAAACTTATTCTTTTTAACTCGGCTCTGATCACAAAACTTGCATGGTCTTTCTTAACTGAAAAAAATAGCATCTGAAAATAAATATTCACTCAGAAATATCTTAGGAACACATCATTTCTTGAAGTAAACCCAAAAAATTCTAACTCTTGGATCTGGCAAGGTTTACTGAAACAAAGATAATTCATCAAAACAAGTTTCTATTTCCAGATCAATAAGGGTACAAAAACTAGAGTTTGGATAAACCCTTGGGTCCCAACTCTATCCCTTTTTAAACCCACATCGAATCAAAGTTGCTCACAACTATACCAAAATTTGACTGTCTCTGAACTCACGCTTGAACAGCCAAGAAGATGGAACAATCTCCTTCTAAATACTCTCTTTACTACAAACTCAGTTGCAGAAATTCAAAAAATTCATCTCTCAAACTACAACTTTCAAACTCTTAAGGATAAAATCAAATGGATACACCATTCTTTAGGTAAGTTTTCAGTCAAGTCAACTTATGTTGCACTAGTGAAACCATAAACAACTCTACATCCATTTGAAGTGAACTAGAAAAAACTGTGAAAGATCAAACCTTAGGACAGACTCAAATTGTTTCTCTGGAGGGTTAGTCATAATATTTTTCCAACTAGGAAAAGTTTAGAGAAAGTCATCAATTTAGAAAGTGACCAAATTCTTTGTCCTCTATACAAGGAAGAAGCTGAAAGCATTGAACACATGTTTCTCAAATGCATATACACTAGAATCCTATGGAGGAGCTCCCTTTGGCCTCTGAACATAGCATGTCTAGCAACCCAATCCATTACAGATTGGATGCGATGATCATAAATCCATCCATTGGTTTAAACATCCCCACAGAAGAGCGTCACAGATTCCAAATTTTTGCCACACTTTTAATGGACAATTAATGGTTTTTTAGAAACAAGGCAATGCATGACAAAGAAAGTAAACAAATCATTCTTCGACATGACCAGGATGGCTACAAACTGATAGAATAGATATAAACGAAATGTGATAAGGTTCAATCCCCGTCCCAAGCATTTCCACTAACAACTCAATAGCTTGGTTTGCATAGCCATGTTGTTGGCAAGCAACAATCATCATTGTCCAACAAACCACATTTCATTCATGAATCTGTTCAAACACGCGATTCGCATCAACCAAGCACCCACTTTTTGCATAAATTGTAATCAATGAGCTTGCAATGCATGCATTATTCATAAAACTTGTTTTTACGGTCTGATAATGGATCAAATTACCTTGATTCATTGCTAAAAGACTAGCAGAAGCATGAAGGACTAGATAATATGTATCCTCATCAAGTGCTATACCTAATTAGAGCACATAAGTGGAAAAATTGGGGAAAAAAATCCATTGAAACGTGACGTAGGGGCTAGGAAACTAGAGAGAGTGACTTACTGGCAGCCGATGAAGCTCAAATGCATGGGCGGAAAAGAAAATCACTGAAACATGACATAGGGACTAGGAAAATTACTGAATGGAGACAGTTGGCTGTGACTGATGGGATGTGACAAGATACTCATGGAGACAAGACAACTCTAGCAAATTTTTGAAAAAACAAAAGACAAAAAAGCTGACATGGCAGTTTTCAATGTGTGGATTCCTTTGTATTTGTAGCGGTCCTCTTTAAAAATATAGACAAATCAGTTTCAATAAGTCTTTGGATTCATCCATTCATAGATTCTGGTGGGGCATCAGTTCTCAGAACACCAAAAAATACACCCCAAAAGCTTGGGACAAAATTTGAACTCCTAAATCCATGGGTGGATTAGGTCTAAAGAAACTTATTCTTTTTAACTCGGCTCTGATCATAAAACTTGCATGGTCTTTCTTAACTGAAAAAAAAGAGCATCTGAAAATAAATATTCACTCAGAAATATCTTAGGAACACATCATTTCTTGAAGTAAACCCAAAAAATTCTAACTCTTGGATCTGGCAAGGTTTACTGAAACAAAGATAATTCATCAAAACAAGTTTCTATTTCCAGATCAATAAGGGTACAAAAACTAGAGTTTGGATAAACCCTTGGGTCCCAACTCTATCCCTTTTTAAACCCACACCGAATCAAAGTTGCTCACAACTATACCAAAATTTGACTGTCTCTGAACTCACGCTTGAACAGCCAAGAAGATGGAACAATCTCCTTCTAAATACTCTCTTTACTACAAACTCAGTTGCAGAAATTCAAAAAATTCCTCTCTCAAACTACAACTTTCAAATTCTTAAGGATAAAGTCAAATGTATACACCATTCTTTAGGTAAGTTTTCAGTCAAGTCAACTTATGTTGTACTAGTGAAACCATAAACAACTCTACATCCATTTGAAGTGAACTAGAAAAAACTGTGAAAGATCAAACCTTAGGACAGACTCAAATTGTTTCTCTGGAGGGTTAGTCATAATATTTTTCCAACTAGGAAAAGTTTAGAGAAAGTCATCAATTTAGAAAGTGACCAAATTCTTTGTCCTCTATACAAGGAAGAAGCTGAAAGCATTGAACACATATTTCTCAAATGCATATACACTAGAATCCTATGGAGAAGCTCCCTTTGGCCTCTGAACATAGCATGTCTAGCAACCCAATCCATTACAGATTGGATGCGATGATCATAAATCCATCCCTTGGTTTAAACATCCCCACAGAAGAGCGTCACAGATTCCAAATTTTTGCCACACTTTTAATGGACAATTAATGGTTTTTTAGAAACAAGGCAATGCATGACAAAGAAAGTCCCCCTTTCCCCTCCCCGGGGCCCCCCAAACATGTTTGTTTCTAAGCTACAATAATCATACATTGAACATACAAAAGCATGTACATAAATCTCAAAAACCCCAAAAAAGTTCAGCAATCTACCACCTAAAGGGTTTGATCTTTTGTCTTTTGATGTGGCGGTTAGGAAAGAGGGTAGTACTATTGTTGCAATATGTAGATCTGACTCGAGAAGTGTAGTAATGGTGAAAACAGACTTCATACAAAGGATCAACCCCAACATATGGAAGGCAACATCAGCCTTGATGATCATATAAGAAGCTGACAAATTACACTTACATAAAATTATAGTTCAAGGTGACTCAAATCTGGTTGTTCAAGCCATAAACAATAAAAAACATGCCTCAGTTTGGACTATGCAAAACATTATTAGAGATATCAAGCACCTTCTTGGTAACTTCGAAGCGTGGAAAGTTGTAAAAGTACATCAAAAGAAAAACCGATGCGTGCAAAATTTGGAGCAATGGGCAGCTTCAACGCAGGCCTATAGAAATATCCCTCTCATTTTTATTCCTCCCTACATGTTAGACTTCCATAGTGGAAAAGATCTACCCTATAGTATGTAATACTGTAAATAAAGAGCAAGGACTCATGTATTTTGTTTCATATATTTATATATATATATATATTATATATATGTATATAATTAAAGCTTGTTCAAGAAAAAAAATTCACACCCAAGAAAAAAAAAAGGAAAACATCTGCATATATACTTACCATTCCATCATCAGTGTACTAGTAAGATTCATGGCACAATTTGTAGGAACTGCAAATTATCTACTTAACAATTCACGATATTATCAGACTACTGAGAGACTTTAGGACCCAGAAAAAAATAAAGTATTTCTCTGATGATCAAGCTCCTGGTTTCAACCATTCTCAGTACGAATTCATCCGTTAATTGCTCTCATTTTTGTGTATTGAAGATTGTTCTCCTGATTCATTATCTTGCAAGATAAGCAACTAGGCATTCATAGAGACTGTTAGAGAAGTGTTGAAGGAAAGTATGAGAAGAAAGAGAATATATATATAATTGCAAGTCTTGATGATGCGTCTAATCGACAAAACCTGGAGATGGACTCGATCCTCTTTATTTCCTATCTTCTTATACTTTCCCTAACACTTCTCTGACTCAATGAATACATAAGAAACTGGATCAAGGCCACAAACAAATGCTTCCATACACCAAATTGAGAGTCAAAACATGAAGAGCAAAGCATAACCAAAACCTCCAATCTACCATTGTATTATCTTGGGTTTGGAATTGTATATATAGGGACATGTCCTCCTTTAGTATTAGTATTGTTTTCTTGATATAAAAATTGAAAAAGGAGTTTCATTCACTTTGTTGAATGGTTAATTTGATGGTTGTCATTCAATGCATACATAAGTAAAGTAGCTAGTGGACACTTTTGGCCAACTTTTGTTTTCCTGCCTCTTTCTACTAGTTTTTGGTTCATATTTGACCAGGGCACAACTTTATTCCACATTCTTCCATATCATGACACAAACTTAATCATCAATGCCACTTTGTGAGATTTCAATGCCACTTTAATTTGGTCATAAAGAATGAAATTATAAAAAGAAAGAAGAAAGAAGAGATCTTGGCCGTTTGATCGGTTGAGGAATTTGATATTCTTCCGATTGTGAGAGTGAGATGCAAAAGAGCCACTCAACGTAATGTGTGCTTCATGTGGATGAGGTCTAAGCTGAGGTAATATCATATTTGTACCTATTTTAAAAACTTACAAGTGAATTGAGAAAGTTTACATTAGGAGTTGGAAGATCTTGGAGGAGACCCCAAGGACCAGAAAAACTCGTTCCCATGAAATTGTTTAACTCGGAGAGAGTAATATATTTCTGAGACAAATCTTAGAGAATCACCTCAATCTGAAATCTTTAGCATTTTTTTTTTGGGTACAAACGAAAGCTTTGTTGGCATTAAAATATATATTTCCTGAAAATTGACAGTCCTAACTTACTTGACTCTAAAGTTAACTTGCCTGTTTAGACCATATTCCAAACAAATTCCTTTTAAATTAACAGTAAAGAGTCCTGTTGAATATGTTCAGAGTGTTTGTCGTTTGATTCATGGCTGGTCAAGAGGTAGATATGGTAGGTTGGTCATTAGTAGTTGATGGACCAATATAACTTATGCTTACCCTTTATGGTACTTGAGTATTCATTTAGATTAACAAAGAGTAAGGTCCTAATCATTGTGGGGTAATAAAACCATTTCCACCAACCCAATAATAATAGCTTTTGAAGAGTTTGATTAGTCAAAGATTTACATTTCCTTGATCATGCTTGTTTCCCTGTAAAGAATCTTGGAAAGGGAGGATATTGGTGCATGCCACCTTTTTAGGAGTTACAAGTTTCCTCACTTTTGGAGAATGGGAGTACTCCTTCTGCTCAAGTTGCAGGTTATGGGCTAATTTCATTTCACCTTCAACTCTCACTCCGAAGCCGTCTTTAACTTCCCTTTTGAATTGGAAATTTCATTGCTGCAACATTGTTGGCCCATCAAAAGCCACGCATTCTCATAGTCAAAGAATCATGAGATGTTGCATACTGAAAACATGGTAATAGTAACGGATTCAAGGATGTAATTCTTTTCTTTCTATTTGTTAGTTTAGAGGTAAGAATGATGTCATGTTAGCAGCATCTTTGTCCATATAAAATAGAGACACAGATTCTTGATTGGTCTCGATTGGTCTCAATGAGTACAATAAATAGATGATATTTATGAAGTTCGATCAACTTGGTGTTTATGTTTTTGTACTTAAAGACACATTTATGTGCAGAGTCCTTTTCAACGGCTAATCAGCAAGTAAACAGAAGGCCTACTTAAAAGCTTGAAATTTTATGAATCAAATGGCTAGTTGGGTTAGAAAATGTTAAGAGATTCCAATCTGATTGGTTTTTTGTTTTGTTTTTAAATATGCAGGAAATTGACTTGGGCTAGTCCCTTAGAATCTTATATTGTCCAAGATACTTAATGGAATGGTTAGCCTCTAGATGTTTATCAATTGCCTCCAACTGTTCTATTCTAAAAGCTTGTACCTAAAACAGATGGTTTGCTTGTTAACACTCGTTCTTTTGGAAAATACCTGTCCAAGAGCTCTCTTCCTTTTTGTCACTCTCTGTGTCTAGATCATGTATAGAATTCCATGAAAGGAAGAGACTAGAAAGAAAGGCTAGATGATAAACTCTACCACTTTTTCACTCAAAAGAGTTAGGTAGAACAGAAGATGTCAATGATCATGTGAATAACTAGCCAAGAACCCCACTCCCCGCTCTTCATTGCCTCCTAAAATAGGCTCTGGAGCTTCCACATCGTCCAAAAATCAAGTTGAACCCTAGCTCTTTAATGGCCTTGAAGAGAGACTATTAAGTAATAGTTTAATGGTTCTTAAATTACACTTACATATGCTTTGGTATTTATCAAGTCCTAAATTTTGAAGCCGAATATAAATTACTATAATCACACCCAAACAGAACTCATCTGGCTATTATCTTTTCTTTTTCATCCAATAAAAAGAAAAACTGGTACCGCGGGGAGTTCAAGTGGTAAGAGCAAACTCTTGCATGAATACATGTCACAATATTGTGCATTATCAAATAAATGTTTAAACAACTTGTATGCGACTATTTCACCCCGTTTGGTTATACAGATGAAATGAGATGTTTCAAATAGTAATGAATAAAATATTATTATAATATAATTTTTTAATATTAATTTTATATTTAGATTTAAAAAAGTTAAATTGTTTATTATATTTTATATGAGAATTTGAAAAAGTTATAATGATGAGTTGAGATGAGATGTTTTAAATTTTGGTAACCAATCGGAGTAATGACTGATACGAGACTTATCTATTTTTTTATAAAATTTCTATATGCATTATTTTTGTATATTTTTTAGATACTCTATTAATGTAATTGATTATATTATAATAAAAAATAACTGTTTTAATCAATTACGAGAATAAAATATATAAATAATACACAAAAATAATTGTAACATAACTCAATTTTTTAATAGTGAGTTTTATTTTTTGATAAAAAATTTATATAAAATTTATCTATTTGACATTTTGCTAGGATTACTCATGCCAATATGCGATAGACACGTCATCAAAAGTATCACATGATTTCCACGTGAAGCTTTCAGCCTCCGATTCGGTATGTGGCGATTGACTGACTATTTGCTAGTTTCTCCTGTGGAATCACTGCGGAATCATTCTTCCTGAGCCCTACTGCAGTTTTTACTTTTTTGTGTGTGTGTGTGTGAGAGAGAGAGAGAGAGAGAGAGGAGGAGGAGGAGGAGGAGGAGGAGATGTCGTCGACGTTGCTGGAGGTGACGAGGGCGGCTCACGAGGACGTGGAACGGCTGGAGAGGCTGATAGTGAAGGACCTGCAGAACGAGCCTGCTACCAGCAAGGACCGCCTCTTTCAGAGCCACCGCGTTCGGAACATGATCGACACTATCATTTCCACCACCGATAAACTCGTATCATTCTTCTCTAACTTCATCTTTAGTTCCTTTCTTCTTTCTTTGTTTCTTTTAGCTGAGAAAGGCATACGAAATAAAAATGAAGAAATTTCCTCGAATCCGTTCTTATACATAGGAACGGTGTCTATATATATATATATATATATATGTTCGTTTCAATACACACGTAACACGGAGCCAAACGTAAGTCAGCATTTTGGAAGCAAATATTTCTGTGATTCTAGGAAGTACTTGGGTACTGGGAAAAAAGGAGGAGAAGATTGGAAGTTTGAATCCTCTTTTGACATTTGCACTTCCGAGGATTAGTCTAGGTGAAAATATTTTTTGATTAATTTTTAAGTTTTGGAAGCAAATTTCTATTTGTTTATTTTTCTGAATGGGAATAACAGTACCTTCCTAAATGATAACAGACCTTAACCGAGTGATTAGTATCAGAATTAAATCTGACTGACTCGAAATATCGACATGGTTTTGTGGAGAAGTTTTTTTTTAGGTGAAACCTCGCTAAAGTAGGGCGCTTTGGACCTACTTATACCAAATTCTAGATACCATTAGGTAATTTAGGAGTACACCTAGTGAGAAATGTAACCTACGTCGTCTACTTCTACCTTCATCGAAGCCCACTCATTGACCACTAGGTTGCATTCTGGCGTGTTTAGTGGCAAAGTAAGTTTCATTGTATGAGAAATAAGAAGTAAAAAGAGAGGAAGAAGACTTTGAATCATTTTTAATTGTAATTTTATATTTAGAATTATTGGGGAAATCATGTCATTGAGGAAGAATGCTTGTATTCAGTCCTAGTGATTGGAAATTTGTTCTCATTTTAAGTTTAAATTTTGATAGATACTTTAAATTAGTTATTTATTTAGTTTACAACGTTTTCTCTGTGATTGCTTGTAGCATCAATCACTTAATCTTATATATATATATATTGTAGAGGTTTGAATCCTCTTTTGACATTTGCACGGGACCAGGGTTTACTCTGTAGGGGTGGGTCCAAAGGGCCTTGCCTTGGAGGGGTTCTCCGACATAAAAAAACAAAAACAAAAAAGTAATACGAATTTTATTGAAGGTGCAAAGGGACAACCCAAGTAAATTAATCTCATAATTGTTGAAGAGAGTTTATTATGCTTTCAGAGTAAGTCTTGTCTTGTATTGTCTTTGAAAGGATTGAGTTTACCTACTGTTTTTAATTATAATTATAATTACTTTACTGTTTTTAAGGCCTAGGTGTTGCTCTTGTATATGTCCCATGTACCTGGGTTATGCCTAATTCTCATTAATAAGATTCTTATGTACTGATCAAAAGAAAATAAAAATTTTCAGGTAGAGATTTATGATGATATGGATAATGCCAGGAAGGACGAGATTGCAGCTCTTGGAGGCCAAACTGCGACAGGAACAAATGTGTTTAGTGCATTTTATGATAGATTGAAAGAGGTATCTGCAGAAGTACCACTTTTTACCGAGCAAAGACATCTCACACATTATTCATATATAGCCATCCAAGTGTGCCATATTGCTATATTCTATTAATATGTAACCACGAGGAATGCTCTTTATTTTGTCATTGAGCATTCCAACATTGTGCTTGAGTTACTCTGTAGGGACTGGTGGAAGCATTGAGAAGTATATGGTTCAAGTGTATATTTTTCCTTTAGTTAATGGTTTGGAAAATTTATTTTTCATTTTTACATCTCTATCCATTCAAAGAAAAGTAAGGCTTATTCTGCTCCTTTTACAACTTTGTTATCATATATGTAAGAAAGCATATATTATAAAAAAAAATATGTAAGAAAACATATGTGAAAATATCACAGGACATGTGCAGTTCGTGTTGTGAAACTGTGCTCTACAATTGGTTGGTTGGACTTCTTATTGGTTAAGATTGTTAATATTTGCTGTATATGCAGATTCGAGAATACCATAGAAGGCATCCGGCTGCACATGTTGTTGACGCTACTGAGGAGTACGAGGCCCTACTTAAAGAAGAACCTATAATCGAGTTTAGTGGAGAGGTCTCTGCACAATGTATTTAATGGAATGCTTAATTTTAGTTGAGCTCATTTTTGCCCCCATGAAAATTATTGCAATCAATGCTAATACACTTTTGTTATTGCCTATAAACTTTATGGTGCAATTTAATCATGAGATGAAAGTCATATGATTAGATTTAGTACTATTCAAATAAGTGTTTCTATTAGGTATGCAACTTAAGCAAGTTAGCTGAGTCCAAATCCAATGTTAATTTGGGCTTTAAGCAATCAGGTTTTTCATGCCTTGATTAGGTCTAAAATTACTGCAAGATTAAATTCTGGCTGGCCTTAAAGCCTCTAGAGCCAACGTGTCTGCCAATAGCAACTCATGGCCCATAATTCGATTATTTGACTGCGTATATTTGCATTTCGTGTTTTTGTTATTAAATTTAGGCCTCGTTTGGTTACATAGATGAAATGAGATAAAATGAGATAGAAGTTCAAAGTTGAATAAAATATTGTTAGAACATAATTTTTTAATATTATTTTTGTTTTGGGATTTGAAAAAGTTGAATTGTTTATTATATTTTGTGTGGAAATTTGAAAAAGTTGTAATGATTATATGAGATGAGATGAAATAGTTTGAACTGTGTAACCAAAGCAGGCTTTAGTTTTTTGTGTAATGAGGTATGTCAATGTTAATTTGATGGCTTTCTGGGCTTTGATATTGTTGAACTTTTGGATTCCTAATGATGATTTAAGGTAACTTCGTGGTAACAAATTATGGGTTAGTTTGTAGCTTGCAGTCAACTGATTCTACTGGCTAGCGGAAAATCCCAAATATTAGACCAGTCCAACCAGCAATTCTAAGCCAGCCCAAGCTCACAAGATTTTCTATAAGCTTAAGCTATTTAAAAAAAAAAAAAGAAAAAAAAAATCAAATCCAACCTTTTCTTTTGTCTTTTGTTTTTTGGATTTTAGGGGAAGTGCAGTTTAATCACATGCAAATAGTTTGAATAAGCACATCTTATATTTTCTGTTTTGTGCCAGTTGCTTGATTTTGATTTTTATTCTAATATAGTGTAATTTACAGGCTTTCACTTGTCTTTTTTAATAGATCTTGTTTTAAATTTCAGGAAGCTTTGGGGCGATACCTAGACATGCATGAATTATTCAACCAGTACATTAATTCCAAATTTGGGGACCCTTCTACCGAGTACTCTGCTTACCTCGATGTTTTTTCACAACCACATACGATTCCTCGCAAACTGAAATTAACAAGGTAAACTACTTTCTGATTATATCTACATTTACATATTGGTTTGCAGTCCTCCCCACAAACATCAGGAAAAAGTCTGGTTGGCTTTGTTTACACTTACGGAATTAAAGTTAATTGAGAGGCATCCTTGGGTGATCAGGTCATTGCGGACTGAATAATATAAATGAAATACCTTGATTCAATCTTTGCTAGTGTATCGATTAAGGGAGTAGGCCTTGTTGAAATGGATCAAACGTGTTGGTGATGTCTATAGGTGGAAGTGCCGAGGGATATGGTCAGACCCATTGTGAGATAAAGCTGCAAATGAGGGGCAAATGGGGGACATGGTCTGGCCCAATTAGACACGGTGGGACATGGAGTGGGGCTTTGTGAGGGTATATTTTTACAGTCTTGGACAAAATTGGTTTTGACAGTAATGGACAGGTTTTTACATGGAATCCAGAAGAAAAAGGGGGGGGGGGGGGGGGAGATATTTGGCTCAATAAAAATGAGATAGTTGCTATCCTTCGCTTGAATGTGGAAATGATGGTAGACCCCCATATGTAAATTTGTTTGAATATGTTTGTATGTGTATGTAAAGTTTTTGCAACAATGATTGTTCATATTTATTGATGTGCATCTTGTGAAAATTTTATTTTCTGCAGACAATACAGGGAATATATGGAGAATCTATTGGAATACCTAATATATTTTTTTCAGCGAACAGAACCCTTGCAAGATCTTGATAGAATATTCTCAAAGGTACTTGCACACTTCATATGATGTTTTTCATTCAAAAGTGGATTGTAGTTTTAAAGTATAGTTTCGGCCACTGTACTAAATTAATTATCTATAGTGTGTGCACTAGTACTGAAGTGAATTATTTGCATTAAAAGCTCCATTAAAATCAGTGGGCCTTAGGCTAAGTGGCATTGCCTGGCCCTGTAATCATAGTCCACTTTAGTGTTCTTTTGAGTTCTATTTCTTGTTTGTTGATGGACTGTTGTATATTCATGCATACATGGAACGTGAACAAGATTTCATCAGAATGGTCATGGACCCTTTTCTTAGATATGGAAGCCCTTCTAATTGCGTTTTCTTTTTCGTTAAAAAATAAGAGTAATGCTACATACAGCCGCGGAGTGCGTGAGCTCCGTGCAGTTGCTTTGAAAAAGAGCGGGGTCCACTATTAAAAAATTAATTTATTTTCATGTGGGTCCTAGATTTATTCACTTTTTTTAAAGTGATTGCACGGTGCTTGCGCACTCACGACTACAACTATCAATTCTCAAAAATCTATGAAAGGCTTGTGGTAGGTTGTGACTGAATTTGAAGAGCAATGGGCAAATAGAAAGGTACAAGGATGGGAGAATGGGGGTCAAGAAAATGGACATGTTCCTGCTCAGCATACTATAATTGATCTTGATTATTACAGCACAGTTGAAGAGCTGGTGGAAGTTGGTCCTGAAAAGTTAAAGGAGGTAAGGGGTCTGTGGATATATTGGCATCCTTGGCGATTTTTTGTTGTGCAAATGTGTTTTTTCCCCCCTTCATTTACAAACCTGTAGTTGCAGAGCCCTAATTCTAGAACATATGTTTAAGTTGCTTTGAAGATCCAAACTTTAGAATTTATCATCATTTTTCTTGATATTATTTTTCTTCTTTTTCCTGTAATTGATAATGAAACTTTCAAAATGAAAGGACCCTCAGCCCTGGTGCTGGAGGAGGGAGGGATTAATCATGATTACATGGGAATTGGGAAATATGCAGGGGAGACAACTGAAATAAAATGGAACCAAACGGAAAAGCAAAATCTAAATTTCTGAGTTTTGACTCTTTTTTGACAAGTAGGTCCGTTTTCCTTAACTGACCACTGCCTTGTTGTTTGGCAGACACTGGCTGCGTTTGGACTAAAGACAGGTGGTACTGTTCAGCAGCGTGCTGAAAGGCTTTTCCTAACAAAGGTAATTGATCAGATTTTGTACCTAAGATGTAAGGTGTAAGTCAGAAAAAATTTTAAAATGTGATTGAATGTTGTCTGTACTTCACTTTCTAAATTAGTTCTTTATTCAAATAAATGTCATTTGTGTTATTATTTAGTGATACTATTTTCTTTTTATGATAAGGAACCCTAGAGACCATGCAAACACATATCCTATATCTTGTTTAGTGGTACTAATTAATTAATTAATTACAGATGATACTTTTTATTTTTTAATTTGGATTTGCTGGATAGGGAGAAAACTTGTTTTTTTTTTTTGGATTATTGTGAATGATAAACATGCTTTAAATTGGATTAGCAACAGTTGGATCTACTTAAGATCCTGTAATTATATGCTCTTTCTGCTTACTAATTTTTATTTAATATTATAGTCCTTTGGTTTCCAATCGCGTACCTCTTTTGTTCCCTCGACTTATGCCTTTTTAGTTCTGTAACCATTGGGTTCAGAAATATTATTGAATTTAACAGAAGTTAAGTAGTCTTTCTGTTATGAGACTTGTTGATCAGGTTTGGCATATTATATAAATATCTCTTGGTCATTTTCTTCATTAAAGCAAAATTAGTGAGATTCCTCACCATTAACAGAAAAAGGGGGGAGTAAGGGGTAGAAGATTGAATTACTCAAAGAAATTCTGGTGGTCAGAATGTTAACATTGACACTCTTTTGAAAGTTCTTTTTATTGTATAATGTTTCAAGGTATGCTAACTTTGTTACAAAGTACTTTTCGTTTAAGAAATTTATGATATGAACCCGTAGGATCTTTAAGACTAGGTCCATCTTGGTGCCCATCAATTTAGCTATTTCTACACATTGCATATGTTCTATGACTAGCTTTATGTACTGTTCAGCTCACATTGTCTTGAAATTTTTATCTTTACCGCAGCACTTTAAGATGACATAATTTCTCAATTACCTCATTTCTTTTGTGTAGCACACACCTCTTGAGAAGTTGGAAAGGAAACATTTTGCCAAAGGTACTCGTGTGTCTGAACAAAACTGGGCTGGTGCTGCTCCAGAACAAGATGATAATGCAAAAGAAATAGCCCTAATTGAGACCAAAATGAAAAAACTGTGCATCTTATTGGACGAGGTTAGCCTATGTTTCGTCCTTAGTTTCACCTTATGTATATATCTGCTGTATGTATTTGATTTTTTTAGAAAAGAAAATTTTTGGATGGGACATTTGAATATCGGTGCACAATTGCATATGTAAAAATGTTCAGTGACGGCTACAATTTTGAATTTTTTATGACCTTGCACAGACAATTGCACGAACGAAAGACAATATCGTGAAGAAGCAGGCTTTGACATATGAGGAAATTGAAGCAGAACGTGAGGAGGTGAGTAAATAGACCTTTGTTTCAATCTTTCAAGTGTTTATAGTATAAGTTGACATCCTTATTATCATGGGACTTTGTTAAAACCTTTTAAGTTTCTCTTCTATATAGTTTTCTTTTTTAAAGTGTCTGTTCTGTGGCATATTATTTCAATCATTCAACACATTTAACTTACCACAAGTATGTTGAGCAAGTGTTAAACGCCCATTATGGGTGGCAAGTTTGAGGGTGCAGATGGTTAAACCGTCCATACACTATACAATGCAATTTTGAACTGCCACAAGGTGGTCCCAGCCATTCACGTATCTCTTAGCTTTGTCTCTTGACTAAAAGTGCCTATTTAATGAAGACTAGTGAAATTGCTTGACAGCTGTTCTCTTGCATACGGCCCATATACTTGGGATATGCGTTGCATTTTTAACAAAACTATTTATTAGTTATTAAAAAAAAGAAAAATTGCTCAATAAGTTTTTTTTTTTTTGATAAGTAAAAGATAGTTTTATTAATCAGGATAAAGCAGATAGGCCCGTGTATACAGGAAGTATACATCAGGTACCTAAAACATTCTACGAGCTAGGAAACAGAGACAAGAAATCATGGACATTGTCCCCATTTAGTACAAGAGCAGAGAACCAAAGCAATAAAGTTTGAAAAAAAAAACGTCTTTAGCTCCTCCATGGTCCGTTCCTTGTCTTCAAAACAACGCGCGTTTCTTTCCATCCGGATACGCCACATGATACATAGTGGGATCATCTTCCACACTGCTGCCACTTGCTGACAACCTTGAATCTTTCTCCAACACCCCAACAGGTCCACTACCCTCAAAGGCATAACCCAAGCAATGTTGACCCTTTGGAAAATCTCATCCCATATCTCCCTTGTGTTTTCACAGTGTAATAGAACGTGATCCACAGATTCTCCATTCTTTTTGCACATATAACACCAATCCATCACTACGCACCCTCTTTTCCTCAAATTATCCGTGGTCAAGATCTTCCCAAGAGCTGCGTTCCAAACGAAGAAAGCTACTTTGGAGGGTACACGCGACCGCCAAATATTCTTCCAAGGGAACGGAGGGTGATTTTTTGTAGTCAAAATTTTGTAGTACATCTTGACCGTAAATTTCTTCTAATTATTATACCTCCACTTCACACGGTCACCCTGTGCCATAGAAGTCCCCTTCGAATATAGCAAACTGAAGAGATCTGAAACAGAAGATAATTCCCAATCATGAAAGTCTCTGTTGAAAATAACATCCCACTGAATAGTGCCATTATAGAGGGACCTCATGTCCGCAACCGAAGCCTCTCTATAGTAGCAATACGAAAAAGGTTCGGAAAAACAATTTCCAAAGCATAATCTCCACACCATACATCCCGCCAGAAGCTGATTCTATTACCTTCTCCCACAACGAAACGAATATGTTTCTCGAAACAAGACACCCCCTCCTTATGAACCTCCATAAACCCACACCATACCCCCCTCTCCCTTCGTTGGAACACCAACCGCCCCATGTATCTCCATGGCGAGCGACAATGATTTCCTTCCACAAAGCATTCCTCTCCGATTGGTATCTCCATAACCATTTCCCCAACAGAGCTTTATTGAACGTTCTCAAGTCACACACTCCCAACCCCCCCTGTGTGATTGGAGCACAAACCGTCTTCCATCTCACCAGATGGAATTTCTTCTCCTCCCCCATACCCCATAGGAACGCCTTGAAAAGTTTCTCAATTTTGTTTCCCACCCTTGCTGGCAACAGGAACAAAGATAGAAAATAAGTGGGAAGGTTCGTAAGGGTGCTTTTAATAAGAGTGAGTCAACCCCCTTTCGATAAGTACATCCGTTTCCAGCCCGCCAGTCTTTTCTCTATCTTTTCCACTACTCCATCCCATATCGCTTTCGCCTTGAAAGTAGCTCCCAGAGGAAGGCCTAGGTATTTTAACGGCAGCGAAGACACCTGGCAATCCAAAAGCCTTGCTAGGCTACGTATATTTGAAACCGCACCCACTGGAACCATCTCAGACTTGCTAAGATTCACCTTGAGCCCCGACACTGCTTCAAAGACAAGTAACAATGCCTGTAGAGTTTGAATATGGTTTCTGTTTGCTTCACAAAAAAGTAGGGTATCGTCTGCAAATAATAACTGAGATATCATAACCGTGCCGTTACCCACCTTGAAGCCAGATAAAAAACCTCCACTAACAGCTGCTTGAATCATTTGGCTAAGAGCCTCCATAACTATAATAAACAGAAGGGGAGATAAGAGGTCTCCTTGCCTCAAACCGCGGGAACTGTTAAAGAAACCAGCCGGTGTACCATTTACTAAAACAGAGAACCGAGCTGTTGAAATGCAATGACGCATCCAAGCAATCCATCTATCGCCAAAGCCACTCCTCCTAAGCATATACAGCAGGAACTCCCAATTCACATGATCATAAGCCTTCTCCATGTCAAGCTTGCATAAAATACCTGGTTCCCCCTCCTTCAGTCTATGATCCAAGCATTCATTTGCAATGAGCCCTGAGTCGAGAATTTGTCTTCCACGGATAAAAGCATTTTGAGGCTTGGAGATAATCTGTTCCAGCACCGGGCTTAAGCGATTGGCAAGGACCTTCGAGATAATCTTATAAACACCACTAATCAAGCTTATGGGGCGGAAATCCTCAATAACCAAAGCCCCATGTCTCTTAGGTATGAGAGCAATGAACGTCGCATTAAGGGATTTTTCAAACTTTTGAAAAGAATGAAATTCATTGAAGACTTGCAATACATCACCTTTAACGATGTCCCAACAAGTTTGGAAGAACCCCATAGAGAACCCATCCGGCCCCGGCGCTTTGTCTTTGGCCATACCAGAGATAACCTTGTAAATCTCATCTTCGTCGAACGGTCTCTCCATAGCAAACACACTCTGCGTATCAATTGTCTTAAAGGACAGGGCATCCAGCTTTGGCCTCCACCCAGCCGGTTCTGAAAGGAGGCACTCATAAAAATTCCCGATATGGTTTTCTAAATCAGAAGTAGAAGATATCACCTGGTTATCTGCATGTAAAGATTCAATGGTATTACTGCGCCGGTGTGAATTGGCCACTTTGTGAAAGAATTTCGTGCACTTGTCACCTTCTTTCAGCCAAAGGGCTCTGGATTTTTGGCACCATGAGATCTCCTCTGACAACAAGACCCTCTCCAGATTTGCCAAAACCGTGCCCTTCCTCATAAGCACCTCCTCTGAGGACTCTCCTAACAGCTCCCTCCTCTCTAGTTCCTGCAATTCCTCCAGGAGAGATGATTTCTGGTTGTCAGTGTGGCCAAAAACTTCCAAGTTCCACTTCTTCAAATCTTGTTTCAGGGCCTTCAATTTATTTGCAAGAATAAAGCTTGGAGTGCCAATGAACTGATACGAGGCCCACCAAGAACGGACCATCTCTACAAACCCATCCGCTGCAAGCCACATGTTTTCGAACTTAAAGTACCGACGCCCACTATGAATACCTCCGCAATCTAGAAGAATAGGAAAGTGATCTGAACTTATTCTGGCTAGTCGTTTCTGACAAACCTCCGGATAGTGTGCTTCCCACGCAGGCGAAACCAGAAATCTATCCAATTTCGACCAAACCCGCCCGTTTGACCAAGTGAACTCGCCCCCTGTGAGGGGGAGATCCATGAGATCCAGCTCAAAGATGATCTCGGAGAACTCCTCCATGGCCACAGAATTCCGGTAATGCCCTGATCTCTCGCTAGGGAAGCGAGTAATGTTGAAGTCCCCCCCCATGCACCACGGTACATCCCACAAAGAATGCAGACCTGCCAACTCTTCCCAAAGTCTCCTTCTTTCTCTATCCACATTCGGCCCGTAAGACCCTGCGAAAGCCCATGTCCAACCGTCAACCATATTTTTGAAAAGAGTTGCTACTGTGTACTCCCCGATACACTCCTCCATCATCTCAACCACTCTTCTATCCCACATTAATAATATTCCGCCTGAAGCTCCCAAAGAAGCCAAATAGGTCCATCCCACATACGAACACCCCCACAAACTCCGCACAATTTTTCTATCAATAAAACTAAGTTTGGTTTCTTGAAGACATATCACATCCCCCTTCCACAACCGCAATAAAGATTTGATTCGGAGACGTTTATTGCGATCATTAAGCCCCCGCACGTTCCAAGAGATGATCTTAGGCCGCATGTAAACCGAGATTGCCCCTCCCTTTCCCTCTACCTCTACCATTGCTTCCCTCCTTTGGGTCATAATTAATAGAGCAAGTTAGCCTTTTGAGCTCCCTGTTCTGCTTAGTCTCTGACTTCGACCGCCTCTCTTCGATTGACATAAGAAGGGCCATAAATTTATCTTCATCTCCTTCGTACGAAATCCCAATAACAGCTTGTATCTCCGCCACCTTTTTGAAAACCCAGCTAGAAGGACATTTATCTAGTTTAAAACAAGGTGGGATTGTGCGTATAGGGGTTAACACAGCCCCCTCCTCATCAGAACTGGCTTTATCAACCAATGTCAACTGAAGAGGCCCCAAATCTGAACCTGCATCACCATTTCTAGTAACTTCCTCCCTGGCTACCTCACCAACTTCAGAAACCTTCACTAACTCCAGAAAATTGCTCTCCACCAACCCAATACCATCAAGACCCTCTGTTGCTCGCGAGAAATCCTCTGTCGGAACCCCCAAAGGCCACGGTCCAGTCACACTTATTCCGGCCGGCGGCAATGAGACGGCGGGACCTCCCTCCATCTCGGTCGACCAAGTCTGTGCACTTTCCAGTGCCAGACTGGTCACTGAAATTTCCTTCGTGTGCTTACCATCACTTCGCACAGCGTCAGAGCCCTTTTCTATCTTCTCCGGCGTATTCTCCGGCACCTGTGGCCTCTCCAGCGAACCGTCCGACTCCTCTGTGCTCGTCGGCGAATCCCCTACCTCCGGCGTTAACCCCAAACCCATCACCGATGGTTGGGTTGTCGAAGGAGAAATGGAACTCAACGGCGTCGTGTGAGTGACGGGCTGATTTTCTTGTTGGACCTGGGCCGGGTCCTGGGCCTGGGCCTGTGCTGGGTTTTTGTCCCTCGTGTGAGAGGGTTTCTGGACCTGGATCTGGGCCGGGTGGCTTAAGTGAGCCTGGTTATAAGTTTTAGAAGGTTGTGGACCATAGTCCACGTAATTTCCTTCCTTAGGCCCATCTAACAACAAACCCTTCCCCTTAGAATTTAACCCAATTTCTACTGGGACTTCAGAAGCCCCCAACGATTCTTGTTCATACCCCACCACGGCAAGATTATTTATCTCCTCAACGCAGTGTTTCAACTCCCCCATTTTCAACTGCAAGGTCCCCATCTGTTTCTCTATTTCAGCCATTTCATGCAGCACGTTTGCCATATTAAGCCCCGACACTCTCCTGTCAAACTTCCTACCAGTCTGAGCTATCACCGTAGGGGATGGTTCACCTGTCATCTCTACATGCTTTGGGGCTCGAGACAATACTTCTCTGTATGAGAGAGAAGGACCCTGCGACGGAAGTAAGGGCTGAGACGCTGCAGACCACCACTGTGGTTTTCCTCTGTTTTTCCTTTCCACAACAGAGGGTGTTGCAGCCATTTCCTTCAATAAAACCCCAAGGTTTCTCCACCCTACCCCCCTTCTCCCTTCTGGTATCACTATCATACCATTTCTCCTCCCTTGACCAAACTCTGATAATGATAAAAACCTCCCATGAGAGTTATGCTGCCGCTGTAAAACCAGAACCTTACCACCATTGCGTCTTGATCTGATGAACTCAGAGGAAATCCCGTAGCCTAAGACTTCCTGTACTGAGGCAGCCAACCAACCCATGGAAGCTTGGGCTATGAAGATGTGATTCACTGTACGGCAGCTACTCTCCGTGCATCTCCACCATATCCCATTTAGTTTTTCAAACTCAAAACACTTCTGTTCCACCACAACATTTCTTAATATCCCCATCCTAACGTAACTACTACGAGAAAAACAGCAAACTATGACTAAGCCCACTAAAAGCCACCATCATCAACGACACACAGATGAAAACAACGATAAGAAATCATGGATTTCTCTTAGTAGTACGGGGAGAGAGAGAGAGAGAGAGAGAGAGAGAGAGAGAGAGAGAGAGTCCTTTGCTCAATAAGTGGTCCTCACAAAAAATTTAATTGGGGCATTCCTCAAGTAACATGAAAACTTGGAGTTTCAAATTCATCACAATTCGAGTGGCTTCTTCTTCAACACCTAATTTGGCGCTCAACTGGCCAGCTGGGCAAACACATAAGCCAACTATCACTTTGGAAGCTATGCATAATATAATTTGTTTTCTATTCCTCCAACCCACCCCGCACTACCCTCAGGTAAACAAATAGGAGCGTTATCAAAGCTTTGATTACCGTTCTGGTGACCAATTTGGTTAAGGCAGAAGGAAATATTTCGGTACCAGTACTGTTTTGGGATAGTCTATATATAGATAAATTAATTATGTATGTATAAATTATTTTTAAAATAACATCAATGCAAGTCTTTAAAAGTTAAAGCACATTTATAAAACTCAATAATTCTTCAAAGTTCTCAATCCAACTATTAAAAAAAATAATCACTCATATTCACCGCAAAAATGAGAGTAGGGATTTGATTTTCAGTTCTCGTGAAAAGGGGATTAAAAAAAGTAAAGAAAATAGTCTTCAGATGTGAGAATTGGAGTAAAAATTACGAAAAAGCCAGGATTTTTACATTATTTACAAAATACAGTAATTTCGGCCGGTATTGACTGAAACGGTTGGTATTTGATCTGGTATGAAACACCTACCTCCCTCGTGCCGGTTACTGTTTCGGCACTGTAAATTCCGGCTGTACTGGCTGGTACGGTATCCAAACCCTTGAGCGTTATATATTTTCATGGGGATTTTTTCCTGCACGATTATTTGTACCTACTTGTTGATTATACATGCAGTTTTTTTTTGTCTAATGCATGCGTCATTGCTTGATGTTTAATAGTCTTACTCCCTGTCTAAATTGGGGATTTATACCCCCATGCTTCATGCTGAAATATGCTTGGAGTTGGTTAGAGAATATTTTTGTTATAGCGTGGATCTTCTGGTTTGTGTTGGTTCTCACAATAGATAGTCACTTGGATTTGATTATTTATGCAGGAGGAAACACAAGCCGATACTGAAAGTGATGATGAAGAACAGCAGATTTATAATCCCCTCAAGTTGCCAATGGTGGGATGGGAAGCCTAATGGGTTGGGATGGGAAGCCTATACCATATTGGCTGTATAAGCTTCATGGTCTTGGTCAGGTAGTTTACCCATTTAATTGTAAGAGCCTTCTTTGAGCTATATTGCCTCCTATATTGGTTAAATTGCATGCATTGTAAGTTTTCAGTTATTATTCCAATCATTTTAGATATGCATCATGTCATATGTAGTTTCTCTTTAATTTATCCTTAAATCATCTTGGAAGATTCTTTGATTACCTTGGATCAAATGCATGAAAATAAAGTAGTATTCTTTATTATTGATTTCCAAACCATGGAGACTGGGGAAATAAGAGTGGCTTATCAGGCACTGGTGTCTGTTATGGTAGACATCTTTTATGAGGTTCTTTGTGGCTCTCATGATTGTATTTTTTTTTTCAATGCATCTCAGGAATTCAAGTGTGAGATATGTGGGAACTATAGTTACTGGGGCGTAGGGCTTTTGAACGGCATTTCAAAGAATGGCGTCATCAGCATGGGATGCGCTGCCTTGGTATTCCAAACACCAAGAACTTCAATGAGATCACATCAATCGAGGTATGCTTTTGCATAAATTCTTTGTCCAATGGAGTTCTCTGTATCACTTATTAGCATGAGTTGATCAGGTCAACAGTGTCAACTGTTTTTCTCTCATTCTGGCATTTGTGTTACTCTGGTTGGGTTCGTGAACAATTGGACTAACAACACCCAGCTTAGATTATGATCCTAAGTATAGTTTGTTAATAATAATCCCAAGTATAGTTTATCATTGGCATCTATGTGGAATTTTGGTTCATTTGTTCTTGTTGTTCTGCCATAGATTATGAAAATCCTGAAAATGCCTGTCTTTGTGAACTGTTCTGGGTTTTTGAAATTGGTTTTAAATTTCACATCATGAAATTGGTTTTAAAACTAACAGAGCTCAACTTCAAAACACATAGAAGTCTTACACGACTACTTGCTTATTGGTTGGTTATTATGCTGCATTCTGGCCAAAGAAAACAAGGACTACATACATATTGATATGTACGCTATCTGTCTTGTGGAAGATCAGGAACATGTGCTTATAATCCATGACCAACTGATGAGAGCATGTGCCGAGTCTTTTTTTCTGTTTAGCGCTAATAATAGTCTTGTGGGTTGTCAAAGCTCAATTGACAAGAGTTATGGAATATGTGAGAAATCTCATGATTAAAGTGGATAAGGGGTTGGACCTAGTCGTGGGTTTGGGTGGGGGGTCAAAAACGGATGAGGGGCGGGCGGGGGTTAGATCCGACGGGTTTGAAGGTCTCAAGTGCACTAGCAAAGGGTGTTTCGATGCCGTCATAGATAGGGTTGTTGGACACTGGTATCACTGTTCACACTAGTGTCACTCAGGACATCGGTAGCTTGTCGTCTGACTACCCTCAATCACCGGTTGCAAATGGGGTTGGTACTTTTTTCCAAGGTTCACTTTCAATTGAAGATGAGGGTCCTTTCAGGGTCTTGAGTACTTTGGAAGAAACAGACGAGCCTCTTTTAGAAGATGAAAATGGGATAATAGAAGGTAATGCTTCCCTTACCTGTTCTATGCCTCCTGAGGAAGCAGTAGGGTCTGACAAAGTGACACAGAAAGGATCGTTGGGGGGTGGAGCACATACAAGCAATGTCCTCGTCGATGAGGGGAGGAACCTTTAATGGTGACAGCAGCAACAATGGAATGCAACCATATAGCTATTGAGGAGGTTCGGGATTTAAATGCAGGATATGGCGGGGAGGAAATTGTGGGTTTGTCGTTGGTGCCTTGTGAGGAGGAATGTTTAGGGTTGAGAGGGCAATTGGGTATTGTGTCGGGAGATAATGTTGTTCCCTTGGTTTCTCTTCCTCTGATAAACAATATAGCGGGTTCACCATCGGATTGGGTTCTGCATAAGGTTAAAGAGATTCAGCATATTGTGGGGCTTTCACATGGAGGATGTGAAGACCAATTCACTACTCACTGCAATTGAGGCGAGCCACTCACTTGAAACCAAATCAAGTTTTAAGAAAAGCTGGGAGTTAAAGCGTCTTTCTTGGACAATCAACTACGATGCTAAGGGTAATAGCTCAAGTCGAGGGAAGACTAAAGAGAGGGCATTATGAAGACGTTCTCGTAAAGGGAGTTTCGGGTGGAGTATTAGTCCTATGGGAAACAAGGGGTTGGGGAGGTGTGTTCTATTCCAATTCAGCCTTAGTGTATTTTAGGTAGTTTTCATGGGCTTTTTGGGTCATTAGGAGCTCTCTAGTATTGGCTAGGCGTTTTCTTGTATATGTCCAATGTACTTGGTTACTCCTATTGATATATATAATATTTTAACTTATAAAAAAAAATATTCTCAGTTTATATCTTGATAATTCACCAGTATGTTCCAACATTTAAACGCAGGAAGCGAAAGATCTGTGGAAGAAAATACAAGAACGGCAAGGAGTGAACAAGTGGCGCCCGGATCTTGAAGAAGAATACGAAGACAGAGAGGGTAATATCTACAATAAGAAGACATACAGTGATCTGCAGCGGCAGGGATTGATTTGAGAAGAGCAGTTATTTCGGAAAATCTTCATGTGTTTTGTGCTTTCGAAGGGGAAAGTGCTCTTCCCTTAGGATTTTACTGTATTTTTGAGCTTCATGAAGACGCCCTTCTCTTTGGGGGTGAAACCATTTGTTGGTACCAAAGCCTTTAGCGTTTAGACGAAACACATGAGCCCTTTATCCCTGCAATCTCCAGACCATTCAAAATGCTGGAGTATTATCATAACGCGTCCCGTGTTCACTCATCAATGAGACAGGCCAGCCGGCAGGTTCTCTTTTCTCTGTGGAAGGGAAAGCGACTCCAAGTGAAGCAAGATGGCATAAGTGTGGAATTCCTCCCATCCAACCATTTACCTTACGCATACAGTAATTTGTAATGTTTCAAATTCTAGTATTGCTAATTGGAATTGCTACAAAATTAGACAATCGCTGTGCTAACTAAATAATGCTTCTATTACAGTATTTTTTCTCCAAATAGATGTAATAGATAATTTTGGTTCTTTCTTTCCAAAGACATCCCTGCATGAGAAGGTGGGGAAAACAAAAGGTGGACACTCAAGAGTTGATAACGTTGTGCGTGAAAAACAGGAACTGGATACTTGTCCCAATGAAGACATAGTGATATGAGAGCCAGTGAGCAAAGATTAATGGGCATAGGTGTCAAGCCTCTAAATCACAGCGGTCGTGTAGTCGTCTTTGTTTCTTTCGAAATACTGTTGATTTTATAGATGTTTAAAGTTTGGAGCTATTTGCAAATTTTCTTGCTAGAAGTTGAAGAGAGGTCCACAGTGGCAATAAGCGAGTTGAAGACTTATGGTCAAGAACGAGAAGGATCCTTGTTGCAGACTGGCAGCAGCGGCAGCCAGCAGGAGAGAAGTTGGAACGAGCTTGTCGCTAAAGGGGGAGCTTGACACTCTGGATTGGATGGTTGGGGTGCTTTTACTTTTCTTTTATGCTAGCCCACCCAACACAAAAATGTAGCTACTTTTCCTACCTACTACTATTTATCCAACGAAAGAATAATAACAAAAATTTTAATAATCTTTTACGTTATATAATAAAAAAATGATGCAATATAACCATATAAAAATGACATATATAAAATTTTTGATATAATAATATTTATGATAAAGTTTTATACATAGTTATTTTTATAAACTTCTTAAGCATTTTTATTATTTTTTTAATATAAAATTATTATTTTAATTAATTATATTAATAGAGGGTACGAAAAATATATAAAAGTGAAGCTGAATACTTGTACGAAAAAACGTTTTCCGCTTATATTATAATTGATGATATCTCTCTCAATGGTGTGGAGGCTATTCATCATGCAATTTATCATTATTTTATTTTTTTGTCATTTATCAAAGATATGCCCACCCAGCTACCAGGTCAGGTCGGGACAGATGAAGGGGTATCTGATCGCTAAGTTCCGCAATGCCTCTGTCGGAACTCGGGAGCACCCGATTACTCTGCGTTGCTCCCTTCATATTTCTTACTAGCGCGTCACCTTTTTATTGGACAGTCACTGAGACGTGGTCACTTTCAAGACTACAGTGAATCAAGTTCCCAAAAACTACGAGGAATCTTCCGTCATAAAGTCAAAATACCAAGGGTAATATAGTCATACATCCACCAACTCCGCTCGGCGTCTGGGCCTGAGACTCCCTTGGCCCTTAATACTTGCTCTGAACTTCATACACAGTTCCACTTTTATGCCCCTGCTCTCTCGGTGGCTCTCTCGTCTTTAACATTTCGATCCCAATCTGTTAAAACCCCGGCGATCCCTTCGTACCGATGAGTCGCCGTCCGGTTGCCCGACTTCCGTCCACATGTTAGGGCTTTTGTTTTCTCAGAGTGGCCGGGCGGTTCAAAGTCAGAATGTCTCGAAATTAGGGTTCGGGTATCTGATTGGAGTGCTCGATTTTGTTGAGAGGCTTCACTGCTGGGGTTCTGATGCCTAGTCTCATCGGCGAACAACCATTCGGGTTCTCGAGACTAGGGTTTTGAGTTTCGATCTGAGTGCCAAATTTTGCTTACGAATTTGAAAATAGCTTTTCCGTTTCGGTTCGGGAGGCTCCTGTTCGGTTTTCTAGTTTGTTTCAAAGATGCCGAAGAGTTCGCGGCACAAATCGAGCAAACACAGTTCGAGGGAAGCGAGGGAGTACTCGGACTCGGAGAAAGATTCGAGCTTGAAGGATCGGAAGGGCAAAGAAGAGAGTGGCGGTGGCTCTAGGGTTTCAAAGGAATCAGGCTCGAGTGAGAAGCGGAAAGTAGATTCTCTGAAGGATGCCAAGGACTCATACTGGTCTGGGAATGGGATTTATTCTGAAGATCATGGCCCTTCAAAGCGAAGGAGGGAGCGGGCTGCCGACGGAGTTAGCGATCGGTGGAATGGAGGCGATGATGATCGGACTGAGGTTTCAAAGAAGTCCAAGGAGTCGAAGGCTATGGGTGAATCGAAGAGTAGTAGTAGCAGTAAGAGAAGAGAGGAGGCTGTGGGAGTGAATGGTGAGAGTGAGGAGGCAAGGAAGAGTAGTGGGAAGCACCGGGATTCGGGTCGAAAGGAGAGTAGGGAAGTTGGCTTCGAAAAAGAGAAGAAGAGTAAAGATGGGAAAAGTGAGAGGTTGGCCATTGATAACGAGGAACAGCGGGAGGCAAAGAAGGCGGTAGAAAAAACTGGTAAGGTAACTGGTTAGATTGTTGGTTAATATGATCTTCTGTGATTTTTAATCGCATTGTAACTTACCCTACTCTTGTTATGACCAATGATGGATGTTAAAGTTTTAGAACATTAGGTCGTATCCAGCATACGAACTAGATACCATTAGAACTTGAGGTTGTGTGAGATATAAGGAGGACCTTGAAGTTTTTGAGTGCTGATCTCAAGCATCATAAGTGGAAGAATATTTTCTTTTTGATCTAGTTTTACTTCCCAATTACTTTTTGAATTAACTTTGTGCCATTTCAGTGGCCGAGGGGCTTAAATACATTAGATTTCTTACTTGTGTTAAATTCTTTCGTGCCCAATCTTTATATCTTAGTTATATCTCTAGTACTTCTGAAAAAATATTTTAGATATTTCTCATGTTTTCTTCTGATTGGAAAAAATGATACTAGTACATTGTGATGCGATAATCTTACATATCCAGCAATTATTCTCGTGTTTATTACAAGAAAACACTGCTAAGTGTGTTTCTGCTCTTTAACCTGAAGCAATTATTAGAATCAGAAACATCACGATTACTAATGAGTTGCACCATTTCACGTAGTGCCTAAGATGTACTGTAGCTATGCTAAAGAAGGTAGCTATTGAACTTCAAAATCTGAATTGTTAGTTTATTTATTATGCTAGTCCAATTCATGGGATCGTGTAATGAACACCACAAGGTATTATGCTAGTCCAGTTCTCGAGCCTATCAGAGTTTTTCCTACAGAATGTGTGGGATTTGGAGAGAATGGGAGTTAGATTAACCAAACCTAGTGAAGTGTTATGCTTTTTTTTTATTTTATTTCCTCACTGGATTTTCTCAAGATAATCATGGGTTTCAGCTTATTTTACACGAGTTCTGATTAATTTGGTGGAATAATGTTTTAGGATTAGTAGTTAAAGGTGGTTTATTAGTAGTCAAGAGAATTAAATATTGGGCACTAGGAATCTTTCCTGAGATACAGATGATTTTTTTTTTTTTTGATAAGTAATAATCTTTATTGAATATGAAGAAACTAGGCAATGCCCAAGTACACAGGGAGTATACAAAGTGAGACACCTAGTTACATTCTAGTGGACTATAAAGAAAATAGAAACTCATGAACATTTCCGCCCTTTAGAACAATAGCAGAAAACCATTAAAACAAAGACAATATAAAAAAGTTCCAGATTTCCCCCACTCCACGCTCCTTATCATTAAAGCACCTCTCATTCCTTTCCAACCATAAACACCACATTAAGCACAAGGGCATCATCCGCCACACTGCTGCCAGTGAGACACCTAGATACAGATGATATATGCATGTTTTTCACTTTTAAGTTAAAAAAAAGGAATGTTAAAACTTATTGCATACAAATTAATGTTATACCATTTGTATGTCCACAAATATGTCCAGATCCTATGAGAAGATGTTCATATTTCTGAACTTAGTTTTTATGCCAACTTAATTGGATTGACTATTTGAATAATTTTTTCCATCTTTTACTTTCTAGATCAACATACTTTGTTAAGTCTTTTGTAATGATGTCTTTTTGTGTCACCACCCACGCCTTTTTGGGCATTGATCTGCTTTCTTTGGTACCTCAGATTTTACCACAGTATCACTAGAACTAGCAACTGTGTTGTAATACTAATTTTGGGTGTTCCCTGGGAGATAGTTATAACAATCATAGATGGATCTTCAGTTTTTTTTTGTTTTTTTGTTTTTTTGTGTCTAGTGTGATGTAGGTATTTCCTTTATATACGTCTTGTGTACAGTTTCATAGGTATTCTTGGGGATTTTGCATACGTCACAGAAATAAATTCTTAGCTTTTAGCCTTTTCTATTCCTAGCTTGTATTTAGGTGTTTTCTCTTGTATATTTTCTGTGTACTTAGGCTATGCCTATTTACTTGTCAATAGGCATAGCAACCCCTAAGGGTTGGCTCAAGTGATAAAGGCCTTGGGCTTGGGGGTAGGCGCCCCCTAGGTCTAATGTTCAAATTCCCTTGGGTGCAAACAATCTCTAGGGGCTATTGGACTGGGGGATTTTTCTTTTGAATTACCCGAGGTGCACTTGTGGGAAACTCCTTACCGAGGGTCTGTGCACCCCCAGGATTAGTCGGGACGCTGCTCCCGGACACTTGGTGCCAATTAAAAATAAAAATAAAAAATTCTTAGCTTTTTGTAAACTGTGATTTGTTGAGTCGGGTTTTATTTTTCCAGATATTATTATGAAGTAACGTGCTTGGTTTGAGTTTGGGGTGTGATTGCTCGCATGATATGACTTCAATGAGCAGCATTCTGTTTGTATATTCCTGATTTTTAATACTGCACTTATCTTTCCTGTAATTATGATAATGTCTCCTGCGTTCACTGATTACATTTCTCTATTTTTGTATTAATCTATTTTCTATTTTCTAGAACATCCTTCTTTTCATGTGTTTAGTGCCCATCTAATGTGGACATACGGAAAGCAGGCTGATGATCTCTCTCTTTTTTTAGATTAATAAAAATTTTATTGAGACAAGTAACAAGGCTAAGCCAATTACCCATGAGGTATTCAAAAACTGAACCTATTACATGTCAGGAACTAGAAAAAGAAACAAGAAAATCATGGACACTAGTTATATTAAATACAATAGCTGAAGCCCACTGCAATAAGGAATTAAAGAAAAAACATCTAAGTTCATCCACTAAGTGTATCTTCAAAGCATCGACATTCCTCTCAATCCTAATGCACCGCATAAGGCATAAAAGGTATCATATTTCAAACGGCGGCTATTTGCACATTACCCCTTAAACCTTTCCAGCAAGAAAAAAGGTCTACCACCCACCTTGGCATCACCCAGGCCATACCACACCTATTGAATACTTATACCATAACAAACTAGTCACATCACAGTGATTGCATAGCTTTTCTTGGATTAACTATTGCCACATCATGCCTTAAGAACACAAAAATAATTGCATATACATTTCTTGGTATGATTACTCTTTTTGTTTTTGTTTTTTTTTTTTTAAATCACAAACTCCGTGATTACCCTTACATCCTACGTAGTATTCAGGGTGAAACACATGCTTGATCATAGTTTGTGGTTGCTTGTTAAAAAGCTTCGTCTTACTCCTCAAAAAATAATCTGTGGTTGCTCATCATGGCATGACAAACTCCTTTTCCAGTATTTTTAAGACATAATGGTGGTTGAGCCATTATATAATATTTTAGTAATAGTCCTCGATGAAAAAAAAAAGAAGAAAGACACATTCACTATTGTAACTTTCAACTGCGTGGTAGTCTCATGGAGTTCAAATAAGTATTAAGTTTGAGTGAGACATACGAGGAAATAGCATTTTATAATTGTATGCACTGCAATTATACCTTATGAACGACATGTATCGCATAGGAGTGTGGAGAACTGATGTATCTGTAATCTTTGGTAAATTTTTGATCAGTTTTTGCTCTTGATTTTTCTTTGATAAGAAAGAACAGTTGACATGTGGAGTACAATATATTAGTTTTGAACAACCTTGAATATGGTGTTGGATGTAAAACTGGACTATGAACCCACTGCGTTAATTGTGCTATTGAACCTTTTTTTTAATTAGGTGCTTCTCTTGTATACGACCTGTGTGCATGGGCTTTGCCTTTTATGTCATTTAATAAAAAAATTTATTAACTATACAAAAGTTGTGCTAATGAAGAGCTGAGTCGCTGATATTACATAATTAAACTTTGTTTTGGGAAGAAAGTGTTTTATTAATAAAATTAGTATGTAAATGTGTTATATAATAATAAATGCTGTAAACTCATAGTGGCTTAATTCATGAATTGAGTCAAATGGGCGCTTTTATGTATTCGTTTTTTTATGATAACTTGATTGATCAACAAAGAACCTTGTAAATTTCAAGTTCAACTTAAAGAAGCATTAGTCTGACTTGTGACCTAGTTCCCTGCCTCTTTTATTGTTATTTCCCTTATTTTTTCAGTGGACTTGACACGTTTTATTAATGAGATATGACTTATATAAGAAAACCGTAAATGAGATATGAAGACTATGTTATGAAGTTTTATGTGAAAACCATGTAGATGATCCAAACTTCTGTGGTTGGAACTCCAATTAACATCTTCAGTTCTACCTGCTTGTAGATTTGAATGCCCAGGTTGAGCTGCAAAGTACTGATGAAAACCAGCTTGAGAGACGAATGAGGAAAAGAAGAGATGGTTCTGGTGATTGGGAAAAGCATCAAGATGACATTCGAGAGATTAATGATAGACGATTATCATCTAGGGATGATATTGGCAAGGATGGACGACCGAAGGATGAAAAGCGCAAGGATGAGAGGTGTAAAGACAAGTATCGGAATGACTTGGATAGGGATAACAAGCACCGTGATGAGAAGAAAAGTGATGAGCACGCTGCCAAAGATCATACTAGTATCAAATCTGATGATAAGCATGCAAAGGTTGAAAAGGATGCTGCAGAAATACGACATAAGAGAATCAAGGACAGTGACCGTGATAAGGATCGTGGTCGGGAGCGAGACTGGGATCGTGAGCTAGAGGTTAGCCGAGATCGTGATCATTGCCATGACCATGAACGCGAACGTGATGGAGACCGTGGGCGTGATCGCAACTGTGATCGTGATCGTGACCGTGACAGTGAGCGTGACCATGATGTAGATTGGGAACGTGATTGGGATCGTGACCGTGGTAGGGATCGTAGTCGTGATCGTGGGCGTGAGCATGACCATGACTATGATCGCGACCGAGACCGAGACCAAGACCGTGACCGAGATCGGCATCATGACCGTGATGGGTCCCATCTTGATGACCGGGGTGCTAGATACAAAGATGGCAGGGGCAAGAAAAGATCACCAGATGATTGTGACGATTCTAATGATAATAAGACTAGACTTGTCAAAGCTCACTATCCTGACACAGAAAATAAATCTTTCATTGGTGGTAAAGTTGAATCAGATGCTGATAGGGGGAGATCTCAATCACGCCAACCTCATGTTGACACTACTATTAGTAGCAACAGACTGAGAACTTCGCCCAGCTCCAGTGTTGGTGCAGACGAGTACAGGTAGTTGTCTTACTTCCACTCCATTTAGTTGGGAATCTGGTTGGAGTTAGCATATTTTGTTTATGTAAATTATCTTTTGAATTGTCTTTGCTCTGGCAATTTTTATGGTGATTTTCTAGGTATGCTTGTGTTAGTATTTATCAGGCTATTCGGGTTTATTATATTTGAAACGTATTCTTGTACGATGTTAAAACTGTCTCAGGTGAGCCTGCGTAGAAATGCACCATGGCAAACTCTTTGTTTTTTTCCCTTAATTTTCATATTTGTGGGGTTTTCTTTTTTTTTTTGGAGAGAAGAGAGAGAGAGAGAGAGAGAGAGAGAGAGAGGAGGGGGGGGGGGGCAATAAGTTTTGTGTGACATGAAATATACTTGTTGGTCCATGTTTATGGTTGTTCATTTGTTGCCCTAGGAAACCATCTTTAGTTGTATACTAGTTAAAATTATTTCGATTGTGGGTCCATGGTAAAAGTGGTGATATTATATATACATTACTGTGTTGATATGTTGAGGAAAGAGTACTACGGTTGATTGTTTTGTAACCAACATTGTGTCATTATCTTTTGTACTAATATATTTTTATGTCTCATTTGAGATGAAATATATGGAACTTGAATTCACATGAAATTCTTTTAAAGGTAAATAGAATTTTATTGGTTTGTGATTTGAACCAAATATATTCTTTTGAAGCATGTCGAAATCTAGTAAATTTGAATTACTTCTATTTCTTTGTGTTTCAGGCATCTAGACCCAGAAGATATTAAGTACAGGGATAATAAGTCTGAACAGAGGCCCAGAGGAATTTCTTCGAGAGAGGTAAGTGTTTTATCTGGAGTGCCAGAAAAAGGTACCAAGTACAGATCCACGGAGAATTCCATCAAAATGGATGACAGCCATTTAGGGGATATGTCTACTGAAAGGTCTTCAAGTTCCAAGGCATCACCTAAGGGCTTTGTTGAAAGATCTCCTTCATCTACAAGTATTGACCGAAAGTATATGAATAGAACTGGTGTTAGACGGAGTCTTGATATTGAAGAAACAGGGCGAAGGAGCGTTGCTTCTATTGATGCAAGAGATTTCTCTACTACTGAGGACAGGCTGTATCGTGACCTTCCATCAGAAAGGCCTCTTTTGGATGATTCCCCTCGGGCAGATTCACCTTATTACAACAGAACTGGTCAGAGCAATGTGTCTTCTTTGATTCCCCTACCATCTGCATTTAGAGCTGGAGGTGACGGCCCTTCTTTTGTGGGTTCATTTGAAGAAGATGGTAGACTGAACTCCACTGCTCGTTATAAGAGGGGTAGTGATTCCAGTTTGGCAAGAGGACACGGAAATGCATGGAGAGGTGTCCCAGGTTGGTCTTCACCTGTACCAAATGGCTTCATTCCTTTCCAACATGGACCTCCTCATGGAGGTTTTCAGGCAATGATCCCACAGTTTCCGTCACAACCTTTGTTTGGAGTTAGACCTGCTGTGGAAATTAACCACTCTGGGATTCATTATCATATCCCTGAAGCTGACAGGTTTTCCGGTCACTTGCGCCCAGTTGGCTGGCAGACTATGATGGATGGTTCAGGCCCTCCTCCTCACTTGCATGCATGGGATGGAAGTAATGGTTCAGGCCCTCCTCACATATATGTGGGTGCTGAATGGGACCCAAAAAGGAATTCGATGAATGGTAGGGGGTGGGAATCTAATATGGACTCGTGGAAAGGACAAGATGGTGATATTAAAAGGGACTTGTCTTCCCCATCCCATAAAGGGGATCATCCAGTGCAGGTCCCTGTAGATGATACTTTGGCTGTGAAGGCAGGTCAGAGGTATCATAATGAAGGGAACGATCATGAGGTTTTGGCAAAAACCACTGAAATAAGTTCCACCGACACTTCTCCACCACAAGAGACTTCTGAGGTTCTGCCTAAACCTGGACATGGGAATGCAGCTGATCATTCTAAATTTTCAAGTGATGATGTTTCTCATTTCAGCCGCTTTTATCTTTCTAAGCTTGATATCTCAGCGGAATTTGCACATCCTGAGTTGTATAGTCGGTGTATAAGCTTACTGGATATTGAACAAAGCACAACTATGGATGAGGACACCACTATGGATGGATATGTGGAGGTAGAGAATCTTGACAGAAGTCTGTTACTTGCTTTGCTTTTGAAAATTTCTGGACTTATTGATAACTGTTGCATCAATTCTTTTATGATGTGACAGGATGGAGGAAGAGCTGGTCTTAAATACTTCAATAACTTATCGAGTCATTCGCTTTTTCCTGCCATAAAAGATTCTGTTCTTCAGGTAAATTTTATGATGGATGAACATATTAAAAAGTTGCGACTCCTGGATATTTATTTTTAGGTTGTTTTAGTCGTCGCTTGTAATGGTTTGCATATTAGCGTGTCTGTGGGCTACAACTGGTGGTCAGGATGCACGCTTCTAATTAGAGGTTTATTAAAGTCTTAGAAATCTTTTCTTTAAAGCTAAATAATACCTTTAGTTGCCTAGTATTTAGTAATTTATGTATGATAGTTGCAAACTAAGCATATCTGTTTTCTCTTGTTGGACAAAGGATATTGCCCAAATTTTTATACAAGACTAAATGTATGGGTATTTATTCTAGATTCTCGTTAGTTGACATGCTTTCTGACTTGCAGAGAGCCTTGGACCTCTACAAGAAGCAGAGGGTGGAAGTGGTGGGATTACTGTCAGTTAGAAGGGGAACAGTAGGCATTATTTCGGCATCAAACCATGAGACAGTAGAAGAGCAAGCCCTTGTCTGTGAGGTGGTGGAAGCAGAGGAGCCAGTCCCTACTATGGACGTTAAAATGCCGAGTGCACACATATCAACTGTAGATCAGAATAAAGTGGAAGCTGTTTCAACTGATGTCATGCAGGAAACTGTGGAGCCAGTTTCATCGCCTGCTCCGGGGGTGCAGAATTGCATTGGTACCCCTCAGATGGAAGCACCAGGCCTGGCTATGGGTGGTGAGAACCCAGGAGAACCACTGCCAGTTTCCAGCAGTGAGAGCAAGGTCAGCATGCCTCCCAAAGAGATGAATTTGGACGTTGCAGATGGGGCTTGTATTCTGACACGGGAAAATGATACACAGTCGACCACCAATTTCCCCATGGATGGTGAGAACATCAACTGGATTGGCATGACCACCAATGGCAGTAGCTCTTCCTATTGTGCAGAGGAAGGGCTTTTGAGTGATGCCATAAATGGGCCTAAATGTTTTCCGGTTGGTTCTCCAAGGGCTTGTGAGGCTTTGATGCCTGGGTCAAATGAGTCTCAGTCGGTAATTTTAAGTCGGATACATCGTTCTCCTGAAAGTACACATTGAGACAATTTCTTTAACTCTGCTTTCTATATTGCATTTTTGGTTTAAGGTATTTTTGTTGCGTCTCTTCAGTAAGGAAATTGGAACAAAAAGAAAAGTTCAAAAAAAAAGAAAAGGGAAATATCCTCTTTTGGTCACGTGACAGTGGGGTGGTCAAGCCCCACATGGCCACATCATTTTGTGCGTTTATGCCAGATTTTTGTGTGCGGTGGTCCTCCATTGAAGCCCATTCTTGAGAAGGTCAGGTATCTGTGTTCTCCTTTCTTTGCTTTTGTAAGTTTTAGGTCGAAAGGGTTAGTGGTATACACGAACACTCTTACAACATGCCTGCATTTAGGTTGGACAACAATTTCCATTTATATTTTCTTATTGTTTTATTTTAGAGAATGCGCACACTCACACAAGCGTGCATGCTCGATGCACGTACCTGCACTTTGAACATTGACAAAAGTAAATACATTCCTCCATTTGTGGTTGGTCCATCGTTGATTTCTATCTCAATATGATATGCATTAAAAAATAATTGGACGGTACGTTGGGCAAGCACCGTTTTATGCCAATTGGTCTATAAAAGGCAATACAGTCCATTTTCTATATCACAATAGACGGATGAGTCAATATCAGACATTTAAAATGTTCCATGCTCTAGAGCCACATATTCAGTACACCTATAAAAAAAAAGGAGCCACATATTTAGTAAAGAAAACTGTGTACTTCACCTGAAGAATGAAAAATTTGTTATATATATAGGTAATTTAGTTAAAATTATTAAATTACAGTACTTTTCTTTATTGAGTTACAATTGCACTCAATAGACTGACTTCACGTCTATTTTTTCGTCGGGTTAGAACTACCATTTGAGGCAGATTACAAAAGACTTCGCGAAATGGACATGGCATTTGAGGGAAGAAGCCATTACCAAAAACATAAGTAAATGAATTTACACAAAAGCCGAAGGGAATTAAAGGATTTTTCTTTTTTATTAAGCTTTAAAGATTGTCAAGAGAGAATAAAATTAAAGAAAGAAAAAAAATACATAAATGGCATTTTTCCCTTTTCTTTCCTCAACAAAAATGGAAATTACAAATTTTGTACGAGTGTGAGATCCCACTAGAGAGGGAATGGGTTAGCGTTCCTTGCGGAGAAACAATGGGGCATGCAGTGTGTATCCATCCTAATTCATGAATTTTCGGCAGTTTGGAGCTTTACATAAACAAGGGACTTTAAATTCATCAGGCTCATCAGGATCAAACAAGTAATCATACCTGCAATATGTAAAATCAATGATAGCAAAGTAAGCCGGAGTAGAGAAACAGAGGGATCAGTTGAAAAAAACTAGGAGTTGGTCGAGTGTTTACGTCAGCTCGTCACCAGCAGATACGTTAGTCTTAGCAATAAGTACAATCCGGCTTTCGTCATCACCCACACTCATGATTCTCGCATAGCAGTTGGGCATACACTGGACGATTAAGGTAGTAAACAAAATTAATGACATCAATAACTATATCATTAGGTGGAGAAATGGAAATAAACATGAATTCATATCCCTTCTAAATTCCATCACATGATGGAAGGCTGCCTACACGATGAAGATCAGGGTGTCAAGCAATTTATTTCAGGTTAACGAGGAAATGAGAAAGAACAGCAAGAGAAAGCAGTAGCATCATCTTAGAGCGACAAATTATTTCCTTCAATCAGAACTCACCGAATGGTTGATAAGGCGTGCAATGTTTCCTTTCTCCGTGGCATCCACCACAACCTCTTCGCTGATCTTAAAGAGCTGCAAGATTATGTATCAGAAAAGTTTATGCATGAAGCAATATATATATATATATATATATGTATAACAGAAGCAATATATTCTTTAACCACTCACGTAGCAGTCCTTGCCTTCAAATCTGTAGCGTGCCTCCCTTAGATCTGCAACACTACGCCTAACTTGTTCACCACGATATTCAAGAACCTACAGACAAACACGCACATGTTACTCCCTCAGTATTAATAAAATATTTTTTTTCTTATGTATAAAAAAAAGAACCTACAGACAAACACGTACAAGTTACTCCATATGAAACATTGATTGAATTTCAATACACGAGGAGAGCCAAAGAAACTGCAGAATCCTCAAGCGTGGAGTAACAAAAGGGAAAAAAATAAAAGGAAAGAGAAAAAAGAACAAAGAAAGGTAGAAGACGGAAAGAAAAAGTCAAAAGTTCAGGCTTTTTTACACAGAAATCACACATTAAAAACCCTGAGAGATATGCACGGGATAGACACAGAGACATAAGATACTTCAAATGTGTACTTAAACGCACATATCCTTCAAGAATCAATGTTCATTAGAACGTTCCATTGTGTTTTAATTTTTATTCGAAATAAACAGAGGAAAACTGCATTTAGAATAAGTTATAATATTTATCAGCCTTTTAAATGACCCTAATTCCATGAGCAAGGTCATCGTATAATTTCACATTATGAGAATGTGGTTGAAAATATCTTAGTAATAAGTGAATGGTTTCAGCAGTAGCCTGTTTTTCAGGCCATCCATTTCCTATAATACGGAAAACACAAGGGAGTCACTTCAGTATCACAAGAATTGCTTTTTATAGGTATTCAGTATCACATTCAGATACCCTCAAAAGTAATCAGTCAAAAATCATGCTCAACTACATAATTACTGTATACGCAAAATCTTAAAGAGGAAGAATATAAAACATACTTTTGCTATCTTATATTATATATATATATATTCTAGGTTTAACCAACATACCATTTCTCCTTCTTGAATGTTTCTACGTGCAAAAAGGCCCCATCCATGTATACCGGATCTACCAAAGCAAACCCTATCATTTTCAGTTCTCTGCTATCATACATGTACCCCAAAAATAGTCAGGAAGCCAACACAGAAAGTAGATTAGTATACAATTGGAAGGATGGAAATTTGCCTGTAAGTGGTAGAGTCGTTCCCTGAAAGAAGAAAAGGTTTTAGGCTCGTCCAGTACCTGCTAAAGGGAAAAAAGAAGCATCACGTCACCTCTAGATTGATTTCTAGTGAATCCAAGAAAATCACAGAGGACAAAACTATAAAGTTGCATTTAATCTAGAAAAGATAAGAAAATTACTCTGAAGATGTTCAAACTTTGTATCGCTCCTGAAGGATGATGACAGGGACCCATCACTTTGTGGGCAGTGGCTTCATCCTCTACCCTCTAGGGAGGATTTGAAAAAGAAAAGGTGAGAAAATAGCAAGGTTAATGTTATCTCCAGAAATTGGAAAACTTGATAAAATCCCAAACATGTATAAACAACAGAAAAACTGGAACCGACCAGATGTTTATGTTTAAAGCATGCCAAAAATTCAATTAACTTAGCCAGAAGATATTAACAAGTCTGGTACTTCACCACTTTCCGCTATATAAATTTGCAACCCATTTTAGTGACTGCAAATCCGTTTAGCCCAACACTGCATTTAGGACTATTTCTGACACAGGCAATCCCTCCCCAAGAAACCCCAAGGAAAAACTCTACGGAAAATTATATAGGATATGAAGATAAAAAAGTAAAAAAAAAAAAATTCTAGGAAAAAGCACCTTCTTGTTATTGTTCAATCTTTTAAAGATTCGGCACCTAGCAGCTGAGAAAGGCTCTAGTTCAGCAGTTTCTTCTGTGGGTATCTGTTCGATCTTTTTTCTGTTAGATGAAATTAACCTTGACCCAGCCTTCTTCTTATTTTGGAGAAGGCTTTTGGCAGAAAATACCCCGAGAGGAGTTTGGATAATCAAAACAGTATCCGGATTTGGAGCCCTGCAACGAAGTTGAAACAACAAAGACAAAAGGCTAAAACTGTTGACAGCACAGGTGTAATTGCTTGTAAGGATGATAACGGTAAATCTACATATTAAGCAGGAGTGAGGGAGAAAGAAGAAAGAGAAAGAGACAAGTATTGAAATGCTATACCTGTGGTATGCACAATAAGAAACCATCTTCGTGATCTGTCTACCATTCTTCTCCAAGCTATGCAACTGAAATTTACAAGGGAGAAATGCAATCTTATATCAGCGGAATAATCATAAATCTAATCCAAAGAAAAGCACATTATCAAGAGCCATTTAAAAAACTATAGGAAAGAATGCAAAAGGCCAAAAACACAAGTTGGTTTTGATAGAGTTGGATGAAATATCTTGTAGCCTTGATGGTTTGAGGACTGGAGGCAGTATATTATTTCCCAAGCAGGGGATCATCAGCATATCAATGCAAGCTATTTTTTTTTTAATTTTTTTTATCTGTAAACAAAATCTTATCGATTATAAGAATAGGCAAGAGCTCAACTATACGTGACATATATCAATGCAAACAATTTTACAAGTGCATCAGCATTTTAGATATCTCACAATCAATCTGAGTTCCTTTGTGTGGTTATCATGTGAAGTTGACAAAATTTCGAATATTCAAATGCAATTGCCCCAAATTATGCCATTACAACTCAACCGAGAGGCTTTTAAGAAGTAAGCATAGAAATTATCCTAGAAGAAGATGCACAAGAATAATGATTACAAGCAGCACATGAGAATCATGATGCAAATATCCTTCAATTTCCATAAATTTAATTTGAAACAAGGTTCCCAGCACATAACACTACTAAACTTCAGGAACTTTTTTTTTCACTTTTTATATAAATGATGTATGCCCTCTAAGATACAGATTGTTTTTAGAAATACTTATTCAAACATACCTCCATGCGATACCCTGCTCTCGATGCACACATGGCATGGAAATAAGTGGAACACTTGCAACATTGTGTGCACGAACCATGAATTTGCTTGCAAATTACACAAATCTGAAATTCAAGAAAACGAGATGCAATCAGATTGATATGCTTAATATTTTCGATACCAGAACCAACCAACTCATTAAAATCAGAACACATTCATTAAGACCAAATGAGATAACTAGACAGGGTTCAAATCACTCAACAATTTCCCAAGTCACAGAAAACACTCCACCTTGATGATATCGAATGAATCATTTATCATTCTTTTCAATGTCACAAAAAAAAAAAAAAAAGACCTATGGATCGGGATAATAATTTAATTGGCCCCATTAAAAGATCATTACAAGATTCAAGCAACAAATATTCAGACTTTTCAATATGACTTTCATTCTAAACAATTAGATATATAATTAAATAGAGGAATTAAGCTGGTACAGCAATGAAGAAGCCGCAAGTAGATCGTATTTTCCACCTTCACAAATGAATTAGATGGTATGCACAAGATCCCAAGAGCTGGCTCCATTGTTTCATCGCTGGCAAAAGAAACTTCAGGTCGAAACCAAGCGCATGTGACATGAACCCACAATGTGTCGACATCAGTTGGCTTTAGAGCACCTCCTGAGGGGCCCAAAAAACATAATCAGAATAAGATTAAGATATCCATACAGGTTGAAACCAACTCCACAAATGCTTGATGAATAAGGGCAAAAGAAATCAGGACAGGACTCAGGAGTTAAAAAACCATCATTAGGTGAGGAAAGCTGCCCTCATAAATGTGACTACATTTTCTTAAGTAACGTACACATTAATAACTGGCTAAACACAAAAAAGCATGAAAGGCAGGTTCTGCATATAGAAAATGGAAGAATTTGGCTCAGAATTTTGCAGAACATATCAAAACAAAGAAGAAAAATAAGAATATAATAATTATGATAATAACAATAACAAAAAAAAACAAAAACAATAATAATAAACAGAAATTTTCTAGCTTGATGTCAAAATAATGCAAAGAACTTTAAATAGCCAAAATGACTGACTCAAAACTCATGAAAGTTAATCCTATGCAAATGAACATGCCTTTTACAGGGCAAAGGCAGCACTCCCTCTTGACTTCAGGTGTTTCACATGCTTTGCAAACCCATGAAGTCAAATCCCTAACATTTCTGGCTCCATAGCACTCTTGATGAACAGCTATTTGACATCTGAAACAAAAAATGAATTAACAATGAGATTCATGTAACAGCAGGACATACATCTGTAGTAAAATCTCGAATAAAGTGTGTCTTGCTTTATGATTCCTTTTGAAGAAAAACGAGAAAACAATTCTCATCTTTGGTTAGAAGGCATAATTGGACTGACTGATAATGAAAGGGAGAAAACAGACTAACTTGCACAAATGTGACTTAGAGCAGAATTTCAGTGCATATGAAATATTTCACGGGTTCAACCAAAAAGATATACCTCCTCTACGCAGGGCAAGGGCTAAAAAAGGGAGATATAATGTTATAGAAAGTCATAGGCAAATATGGTCATTCTGTGGGTAATTAAATTTGGAAGTAAATTCCATACGGTCTTGTGTGGACCTCTATCATAGAAAGTGTTCATTCCTCTCTTTTCCTTTTTTTTTGTAGAATTGTTGTTATATTCTAGATTTTGGATCGAAAGTCTTAAGGAGTTGCCTTTAGTGCATTCCCTTTGTAGTACAGCATTATTCTCTTGTTAACAGAATGACTTCTAATGAATGAGCCCGACACAAAAAAGTCCCAGTTCACGAATTAAATATAAAGTCACCATCCGGTGCTAGTGCCCCCACTTTTTTTCTTTTGGGAGGGGCTTTCTTGGATAAAATCCAACTCCTCAATATTTTTTTGCATTAAACAGCTACTCTCAAGACTCGAAAACATACACTAGTTCTTGGTATTCTGAAACTTTATCGCTCTCCAGATAATGGTCTTTCTATTTACTAATTAAGAATTCTTTAACGAACTTCATAAAAAGCAAGACGAAAAGGAGTTTTGGTTAAATAGAAAAACAAGAAAATGTCCAAAGAAAGGATCCAAAGTCGCTTGATGTAATATGCCATGCATTTCTCTGGTGTATTTAAGGGCCTGTTTCGAATCATTACGATTTAATGATTAATTATAATGCACACAAAATAAGACATATTGACTTCACCGGTTGCAGATGATAATTTTATTATAGTCCCAATCTTCTACCCATCTACATACAGCACATCGCTCCGATGTCCACTTAGCATAAACAGGTTCATACTTCTCTGCACAGAAAAATTGAGAATGCCATTAGCACAATTATCAGTGGAAGAAATTCAGTTGGTGCAACTCTTTGAAGTGTGAAGTTCTATAGTTGGAGGAACCTATGTACCTTGCAAAAATGTAAGCAACTTCTGCTTTCGTTCTTTTATGGAAGGTTTTTTAGGAGGTCTTACAGAGACAAGGGCATTTGCATGATAATCTGCCAACTGCAGCATCTGCAGAGTACAACAAGAAGGTATTAGAATACATATGAATATATAGAGGTCCATAAATTTATACGGGAAGTGTATACAAGCATTGTTCTTATCATAGAAAATGGCTCAGTAGAATAAAGTGGATAAAAGAAATGGATGATATGTTCTACGCAAAGGTTCTAAAATCCATAACATATGTTAAACTTGTTAAACTGCAAAACTGAAAAGTGCAGCATGAAGCCCCTTGAAACTCATTACAGAACACCAAATTAGCAACACTACAGGAGGAGAGAGAGAGAGAGAGAGAGAGTCTAGATAATATATTACAATAATGGGTTATAAACTTTCCAAAAGATGATTGAAGGCCCGTTTGGATATTTAGGGGATGTTTGGAAAATTTTTTCATCCTGTCTCATTTCCTTCCCAAACATCATTCAAACACAAACATTTTCAAACTATTACAACTTTCCCAAACTTTAAAATAAAAAACAAAAAGCAATTCAACCTTTTCAAATTTCAAAACAAAAATAATATTAAAAAATTATATTCAAACAATCTTTTAATTTTATAATATTTTTTATTCAATTTTCTCTCTCATTTCGCAAAACCCAATAAATACTTAACTCAAACTATCTCACTACTACTCACAAACTATCTATAGTTTATGAATAGTAATGAAATTGTTTGAGTTAAGATGTTTTATTAGGTTTTGAGAAATGAGAGAAAAAGTTGAATAAAAATATTATAAAGTTAAAAGATTGTTTGAATATAATTTTTATTTTGAAATTTGAAAAAATAGTATTGTTTTTTGTGTTTTGTTTGGGAGTTGGAGAAAGTTGTAATGATTAGGTAACGATTAGATGAAAAATTGAAAATTGAAAATTGAAAGTGTTTTGTATTTAAGTGATGTTTGGAAAAGAAATATCTGAAAATATCTAAGAATACTTGAGAGCAGTTATGTTGCCAAACGGACCTTGAGAAACTTATTTTGTTATCACTACTTATTGTTTCCCTATGCCGATAACACCCTAATATCAATCCAACAGCAAACACACTCTTCACATAAAAAGAATCTGTCTGAAAATGTCAAGATAGACATGAATGACAAGATATGCAATATGAACAAGTGAAAAACTGAAGCATAATACAAACCCATTGTTCTAGTGACAGCATGGAACCTTTCACCCTAACACTAGTCCTCCAATTTTTCAATTTGGAACCTGTATGTTTTACCCAGTCGGTAAGCGCTTGCTTTTCTGTCCCACAGAACCTACACTTGCAGATGACTCTGAAACAGAAGGAAGAAAGAACTTAAAGAAAGCATTTTCAGATGATAAAAAACACTTATATTGATTATCCCAAGTATGAATTTTTATTTTTTATAAATAATAAGAATTTTTTTTTTATCAGTAAATAAGAATTTTATTAAAATAGGCGAAGCCATGTACACAGGACATATACATAAATAATAAGAATATTGTCATAAAATGAAAAAGCAAGAGCTCGAGTACACAGGAAGTGTAATAAGTAAATTGAACAGGACTTAAAACTAATGTCCCATTTTCCACAAATAAAGTATTGGTAATCTAAATAAAATTCTAGAACCCTTCTAGGTCTTTCTTTTCATAGACACATTAGATCATTATCAACTAAGAAAATCCAATTATGTATCGATATACTTGCCATTAGGGGAGGAAAAAATTGTAGAAAAGCCAAGTATAATGTAACCATTATTTATCATTTGATCCAAGAACATCACAGCTCATCAACACAAATTAGTTATTATTGTGCCCTGAGAGTTTTAAACTTCATGCTTCCTTTATTTACTCTCAAAATAAATTCAGCACACGAGTTAAGCGCATAAACAGTACACCACAAAGTGTAGCATTATGCTAATGATCTCCAACCACAATATTGATATGGATTAACAACTAACTTCTTTTTACAGAGGAAAGGGAAGAGATAATAAGACTAACGTGAATATATGTGGTGACTGTGATGGATTCGAGAGCTTTACTGACTACTAGATTGAAGACCTACTATAATGAATCCACTATCTCTACTCGAGTTTTGTTGGAGGAAGACTTTTAGGATTATGGTATGAAAAATTTATGCACTCATGAAGCTATTTTCTCTTACAAGTGAAGACTTGGAAAATATATGCCTTCCATGTCGTTGCAGAACACAGAAACCTTCTTAGGCAGAACCAATTGACCATTATTTTTGTTCCATCTGCAACAAAAACTCCAATAATTAGAGATACGGAGGTGAAGAAAAATCTAATATCAATCAGAAAGCCACACCAGAAATGGCTTGCAGATAAGAATAAGCTATAACTAAGATAACAACAATAACGAGCAAATAACAAGAATAATACAGCTGCTGCTGCTACTCATTGCCACTACCTCTATCATCCTCATTCCGTTTGCAACCATGAACGTTACCATTGCAATATTTGAAAAAACAAACATGAAGAAATGTAGAATAGAGTTAACTCATCAAACTTTAAGAAAAATAAAAAAAAGGCTTACTTGAGTTTTATCTCTGACTTTTCTGACTTTCCGGAATCTGATAATTCAAAATCAAACTTTGCTTTGCAAGTCGGGCAATAATAATCAGTTCCACCCAGATTCTACCAAACACAAAGAACCTTTTACCATCTCATCATGCAGACAGAACAGAGCAGTAATGTTTGATATCAAGTGAGGGATAAACCTTAAAATGGTTATTGGAAATTTTGCCGCACTCAGCATGCACCCAGACTTTACAACCATCACAGCGTACCTAGTTCAGAGAGGACATCCAAACAGAATTTTTTTTTATGTGATACAGTTCTAATCTTCCAGCAGGAAATAATCATCATGACGCTGGAATAACTTGTAGGGTGGACTCACCCAACTTCCACTGTCTGGATGATTCCAAATCTTCTTGCATATGCCACAATGATGATTTGATTTTGTTAACTGGAATAAGAATTCGTATAAGTAGAAGATAAACACATGTAGTACGGATGAAAACTTAATTAGTTGGTTTACAAAACTTATATACAAAGCACCATATGACAAGAAAGGTCATACGAACCCTGGCACAAGTTTTACATAAGAATTGGCTTCCAGGAATAGCATTCTTGTTTTTCTTTGTCATTTTGAAAGGAAGACGCATACCACAGCCTTCACAAGGACGTGTGGCTTTCTTCTTCCCGAATACATTCTGCAACGAAACACCTTGATTATGGAGATTTTAAGGACAACATATTGTTTCAGAATAAAGAGAAATCCTCTAATCTCCAATTGGTTGCAGAGAAAACAGAGACTAGGAAAAGAAAATGTAATTTGCAACTAAGTCTTATCTTATGTAGGTTTCCGTAGAAAAAGAAAGCTACCAGAGTTTTATCCCCTTGGGTCACAAAAAATTAAAATCATATCTATAAAACTTGAATCTTGTTTTATTTCCTTGTCTTACCTTTGCAGACAAGAAAAGCAATATGCATAACCCACACAATTATAAAGAATGCAATCAATAAATCATACACAAATTGCAATTACAAACCAGATTCTGCTGATATTTTAGTTTTGATTTTATGCTCATCCAGATGATTTTTGAGCAACTCTATTCAGTTACACAGTAACGAAAAGAAGAAAGCGGTACTGGGAAGCAGCTTGCCTGGTTGGCATAGTGACAGTCCAGATCCTGGGTTGAACAAGTAGCTTCTTCAACCCCCCTAAGCTGGAGAGATTCATCAAAAGTTGTGTTCCCAGCTGCAATATTTATATCTGCTATCAACTTCTCCGTAAACCCATTTTCTGCCAAAAGTGCCTCTTCCATAGCCATCTGAAATTCACATGGCTTGCAGCCAATCAATTCGGACTGCTCCTGGAACCTAGACCAAGCATTCCCCGGTGTGCACAATGGTCAACTTAGATGACACAATTCAAAAGCAAAATTCAAAAGCAATTTACATACCTGTATACATAATCCATAAAGGGAAAAATCATCCCACGCTTGACCCATGCATAATCCTGCTCAAGATTATTCAAAGCATCCCATTAAATACCAACAGTATTCGGGCACAATAATCACAAATTTCATAAATATAACGAACAAGCACTACATAAAACTAATACATACCCTTTGATCCTCATTTCCAGAGTACCCAAAAAACATCACACAGGCTGCATCCGCGATACAAGACCTCAAAACCAATTCAGGCGCTTGTGTCATTGGATCAATCACAATGGCAGGCCAATACGGCTCCTTCTTCCCCGGCTTTGCCCACACTATGTCACTTGAATAGAAGTCCTCCGGCCCATACAATCCGTCTTTCCTCCTATCATTCTCCAAAAACTCAACCTCTTCCTCAATTTCCTCAATCGGGCATCTTCTATCTTCTCCCAACTGCTCGTTTGCCAATGTCATTGTACACCGCAAACTCGAATACTTCCTAATATGATTGAAATTCTTAAACCCCACATACCCTTTTTCCTCTTCCTCCTCCTCTTCATCACACAATGTCGCATTTTTCCTACTATTGAGCCTGGGTTTCTCATCGTATATAGTTCTTTTCACATCCTGACTACCCATTTTTGTCCTGCTAAAGCTAAATTTATCTTTTTTGCATTCAGTATCTTCATCAAAACCATAATCACGCCCACTAGTCTTACTGTCTTTCCTCCAATCCTCGATAACCGAATCATTAAAGCGTGAAGGAAGTACCTGAACTCGGCCCCGAGATGTTTTCACCAGTGGCGGCCGTGGAACCTCAGCCGCAACTGTACGATTGCTTGTCACCTTCGCTCTTGTCAAATTCCGGACCTGCTTTTCCGACTCGACTTCCCCGTGGGAGAACGACAATTCGGGGCACCACGTAGCAGAAAACCCCTTCTCCGAGCTGATTATCCCTTGGAAGCCCATGGGGATTATGCCGGCGGCGATTTCTCCGAGAAGATTGAGAGGGTAATACCCATTTTTCTTGGAGTTGTTCTTAATCTTCCTCTTTTTACGAGTCACGGCCAAGTTCTCTTCGTCCTCACCCGACAAGTTACCGAGTTTGCTCCTTTTCAGACTCGGCATTTGAGATTTCAAATTCCGCTTGATTATCATTGTTACTAACAAAGAAATAATCAAATGCCCACGACTTGGAATTGGGATTGGGAGACTCCAAAGCCCTTGAAATTCACATCCGAACTCCGGTCACATAAACACCCATAAACCCTAATTTTGCTAGAAACAGAGCAATCGCAATGATAGGGGCTGAACACCTCTATTTTCCAGATAGACAGACAACGAACTCGAATGAGAGAGAGAGAGAGAGAGAGAATGTTATAGAAATCAATCGAGAAGGTCGAATAGATGGAGTTTGTTAGAATAGGGATCTGCTCGCTCTCTCAGAACTGCTTCAGAGCGCGCGCACAGAGAGAGAGAGAGAGAGAGAGTAATATAAAACAATTTTATACAAAATTGTAATCTTTGATTACGGAAAGCAAGAACATGAAATAATAAAAAAGAATGTTTTCTTTTCAAATTTATGGGAAAATTTCCGAAAGAGAGAGGGTGACAGAGTCTGGGAGAGTTCTACAAGTAATTCAATTGTACGAAGAAAAAATCGTAATCTTTGAGATTATGCAAAGAAATATAAAAACTAATAAAAAGATTTTAAAAAACTTGCTGGGAAATTTTGCAACAGAGAGAGAGAGAGAGTCTCGGCGTTAGATAGTGAAAGTGTTTTAAGTACTAAAATGCGTGAGAAGGAAGGGGGGAGTGGGTTGAAGGCTAACGTGCGCCTCGCGTGTTTGGAGAGCAATTTCTTCTTCTAAGGTTGTCAGACTGAAAGAAAGAGAGATTTGATGGCTTGGGCTGGTTTCTATTGATATTGCTTTATGCAACAAGTGAAACTCTAATGTAACCAGAAAAACGTCACAGATCCTTTTTCTCTTCTTCTTTTTGTTCGCTGTACTATGGGAATTCAGTGTATTGGAGTCCCTTTAGTTTGTAGGAACTCCATGGCGTTTATAACCATAGATTCATATAGTTTTTGGTTAAATTTGTCATGGGCTTGTTTGGTTTGTGGCGCTGTAATTTTGAATCCCATGATCAAGAACATTTGGTTCCACAAATGTTGTTGTGGACAATGACTTAGAAATCTTTGCAACACAATTTTTTTGTGGGATTGTGTTTTTGGTTGAAGGGATTTGTCAATGTAACGGATCGGAGGTGTTTAAATGTTTTTGTGTTCAAACTATAAGCTTCACCAATGGAGGTCGTGGATTTTCCCACCAAATTTTGTAGGGGTATTTTGGGCAGCTTTTTGGTAAATACGTTTGTCAACGGTTTGGAAATCAGTGACACTATTGGTACGTTTATTTTCATTTTTAACTTTTTCATTTTTTTGTAATTTAATCTCTCCTATATTTGTTGTGGTTTTGGACCGCTGCAGGTTTGCTTTCCAGGATGCATCCCATCTAGATCTGTGAATGAATGCCTATTTTTTTTGGGTTGGTAACTTGGTGATGTCTTTGGTATTTCTATAGAGGAAGTCGTTGATGGGTTCGATTCATCATTTCTAACAATTTTCTGCAAATCCAAGCTTCAGACAAAAGGATACGTCATTTAATGCCTAAATCGTAAGGTTTTATTACTCTTTTTTTGTTCTTTTCGAGTTTTTGTTTTGGAATGTTAAGATGTGATGATCGTTTCGGGTACCCTTTAATTGTAGCTCATCAGATTTTCTTAGGGGTCGGTCGGATTTCAGAGCCACCATTGAACGGATTTTTAATAGTTTCGGTCCTTTTTTTATCTTCCGTTTTCAACTGTTAAGTACTGTAGAGCTTTGATTATCATCCAACGTTATGCATGTTGTACAAATTTTTATGAATAATTTTACCTTCAGGTTTTCTGGGCAGTCTATGGTTGCTGGAAGTCGGGACTGAAAACTGAAAAGAGGCCGATCTGGTCACACCAGTTTACAAGGAATTTGGCAAAAGAGGCCCATGAATTTCTGAACCGTTTCCCAGTATCAGTTGATTTTTGTAGGTTTTTAGAATATAGAATTGTAAGTCGATGGCCTTTTTTAATGGTTGTTTTACAAAGAAAAGATGCTCGCTCATGCTCCTCGTGGTTCTGCAGATTTTTATCTTTCCTAAATAATTCGGATATAGCTTTGGAGAGATAACTTGCGCTGGTGGGCTTTCCATGCTTTTCCACCTTTCCTTTTCGTTGAGGAAAACTTGGGTATGTTACTGTGCCAAGAAGGAAAATTCTTCTTCCAAATATATTTTGTTCACCAATTCGCGTATTGATATTGATTTATAAGATATATGTTTAACGAAACGATGTGAATTAAATGTAGAAATAATTTTTATAAAATAGAAAATTTTCTTCTTCTCTAAAAAATTTATATAATTTTTTTACATAAAAAAAATGATCGGTACGTAAATTAGTGCACAAAATCTACTTATATCTAGCAAAGCTCCGCGAAGAATAGGATGAAGAAGGATAAGCCTTTACATACATTGGGATAATAGAGGACAACCTTTATCCTGCTAATAATAGGCATTGAGGTTTGAATTATTTCGGTATGGCCTTGACTTTAGTACAAGAAACAGAGGCACATTTCTGAAATCTTGAGGATTCTTGTTTCTTCCTTATCTTGATTGTGGCGTGTTCTGGGATTCGTGTAATGGGGTGGATTTCAATCATGGTGTTTGAAATAGAGTTCTGAAATTCCACACAATGCTTTTCCTGAAATGGTTAATATGCATAGCTCCAATTTGGGGTTGTTTCAAAGCTACAGTTGCTGTAAGAGATATCTCTCTGAGAGTTCCCATGTAGTGAAAGATGGTAAAGTTGAAAGTTTTACCTTTTTTTGTTAGTAATATCAAACAGATTTTTCAATGGATTTATGTTTTGAAGGAGGAACAAGAGATGGAAAGGATCAGCAAAAATCAAGATAAATGATTTGTACATGCCCAAATCTCGCAAAATCATTTTTATAAAAAAGTGGACCTCACGTTAAAAAGTGTAAAAAAACATATTTAGTAGAACTTGCTTTTTTAAAAAAGACATGCATGAAATTTATCTATTTGAGATTTGTACTTAACATTATTTAAAAAATCAGTTGTGGATGAAAATGAGTTGGGTGGCGATTGTCGAGACAAATAAAAAAACATAATATATTTGATTGAATTATTTTTTCGATTTAAAATTAGAAAGTCTTTTAATTTTCCTAACATATATATATATTAATAATTTCTCAACAAATGCTCTTTTACTCTAGCACACTACAAAATATAAATACATTTTGGTCTATATTTTCACTCGAGCAAAGTTTTGCGAGGTTTCTCATTACTAACATGGAAACAAGAGGAAGAGAATAGAAGATAAATTTGCTTAAACCAACATTTTGAAGATCAAAGTACTAATATTGATATTCTTTTAAAAGTTTTATTTATGGTATAATGTGTCAATATATATTAAGACCAACTTGAATCAACTTTACCATACAAAGTGGACTAACATGTTTGAAAAACTCAAGGCGACAGACTACAGATCTATACACTTGTTTTTAAGGTATAAAGGTTTTTCATATAAAGTGAAGCTATCGCAAGTTAGCTCTGAGTTCTATATTCTGCTCTGATATTATGTAAAATAACTATTTATTTCAAAAACTAAACTAAAACTGATTGGACCAACTATAATGAGAGGTCTAGGAATGTGAAAGTCCAACATCCCAGGGTTCCATTCAAATAGTAGTTGTGGATTGTTTTTCGACCATCAATCAACTTGTTATAGATTTGTGTCTATTCATGCCTGCAGAGCATTGGCAATGAGCTAGTCATTGCCAAGTCTAAAATAGAACTTCAATGTGATTTTTTGGCTATAATATAGACTTCTAAATATATTAGTCTACATTGGACTTGCTATCTTAACTCCAAATAATAGCATAATATTATTTATTTTTAATAATATTTGAGAAGTTTTTTTTAATATTTTATAAATACACTTCATATATTAATTATTAAAAAATAAAATTATTATTTTCAACTATTTTTTTCTTCAACTTAATTATTCAATAAAAAATAATTGTAGGGTGATGAGAAAGGGGAAGAACTTAGAAGTGATAGAAGGATGGAGGAAAACATGAGATGAGATGAAGAAACCAGGAAAGAGAAAAAAAAGTTTATGTTCCAATGGGGACAAACCGAGGAAAAGAACAAGTGTGAAGTAAAGAAATGATAAAATACTCTTTTGATCCATGTACAGGAGCTCTCCAAACATGAAGATGAGCTAACATTTACTGTAGCATAAATCTCAAACTGGAAAAGTTTAGCTAGGCCAATGTAAATTTTTTTTGAAGCATTTCTCTTTAATTTGAACTTGCATTGGGCCATTGCCAATGCTATGAGAAGCCACACTTCAAATTTTATGCACTCAAGTCTCATTTCCACACGGATCCTCTCCCAAATGGGACAACTTCGAGGACTTGCTTTTCTGGACATGTTTTGCCTGCAATACACATTTAAGCTCCGATGTCCCCAAAGTTCACAAGTGCACAGTAAAACGACGACTCCATTAAAGAATACAAAAGAAGCTACCCTAAACAACGTTATGCTAACTTGTGTATAAAAAAAATCGGCACAATTGTTTGTTGTGTCTTTGACAAAGAATGCAAAACTGTTGGGTACCCATAAACTAATCCAAGCTGCTTCACGGGGACCAAAACTGGGTAATGACCTTAAAACTAAGTAGGATTCCGTATAGAAACAGTGACGATTTCTTACTAAATAGCATAACAAATCATAACGCTTCAAAGTTCGACCTGGAAAAATAGAATAGAAAGGACTTCACACATTGAAATATATTTTCTAGGAGTTTTTGTGCATGATGAGCATGCAAGAGCAACATCGTGACGGATCATATCACTTGTCAAGTGGAAGCAAGAATAGAGAAATGTAACATTGCCATTACATAACATATATATATATATATATGAATAACTAGGAACTTTTGCTTCCTCGTTTATTTAGCAAACTCATGTACAACAACTCTACTTGAGTATTTCAATCTACATAGGTGGTTATTACTACAAATAAAGAGATCAAGGGAGGCTACAAGAGTTGGGGTCTCTGGTTTATTGAGAAATACCTATTCAAACTCTTCATCGAGTCTAGTATTTAATTTCCATGCTTCGGCTCTCTCTTCCATTACTTCGTCGAATCTAGCTTTTTCTCAACAATTCCACATTCTGAACTGGTGAACAATTACTCCCTCTTGGCATCTGGTTCCTCAGTCTTTGCAAACCTTCCACGAATCCTTGGTTGACTGTCAGCAAGAGCCTTCCTGCAAGCATACTGAAACAAAGCCAAATCATAAGCGCAAGGAATCAACTCGGGCTGCTGTGTATTCAGTGAATGGCAAACAAGTGGAAAATATTGCAAGTGAAAGATATATATTCAAAGTGAGAGCATAATATGGGAGTTGAGCGTTCTTCCATGGGTTCTCATTTCTTTTGGAATTATACGCAAAGCAATGTGCAGCTAAATTTGGGGACAGTGGGGTGTTTTTAGATTTAGGTTAAAGGATAAGTTGCCTACTCTCCTATGTAGGACAACATATGAGCCAGGGCATACAATGAATTAGCTTTTAAACTTTATTATAGTGTGAATGACAATCATCAAACATGTAGATCAACCAATTAAAAAGAACTTCCTGAGGCCCCTGAAAGCAATGACAAAGGTCAATCAGTGGCTACTTTGAATCAAGGATCACTAATTAAGGCCAAAGACAGCAATATTTCCAAGGCATTAATTAACAAGAGTGGCTTTCAAGAGATTGCCAGTAGCAAACTTGAAAAAGACCACGTAAGCGGACATTGATAAGTCCATTCTATTGGATATGATGCACTCATTTTTTGCATTTCCAAGGGATGGCAACATTTGGACACAGCATGGTTATATAGTTGTGAATTCAGATGCTATGATCACAACTTTAACTCTGACAATTCTGAAGAAATAGCAGTGGATGAAATATTGTTTCTGATAAGTAAAGAGAATCAATCATCGATTAATATTTCTTCAACATTGTTAGAGTTAATTAAAGGACACACATTGACTATTGATTACCTTGATTTTCCGGCCAAAGTTCCTCTTTGTCTTCTTATTCCTATATCTGGAAAGCTTTTCCTGGCGCTCTTCAGTAGTGCAGTTGCTGTTAATTACTTGGCGCTCACAAGGAGAATGGATGAGGTTCATGCCATTGCCAAGAGTCTGTCACAAAAACTCAGTATCAATGACCCAGCCCCATCCTGTTGGAATGGCCAGAAACATCTAAACGTTTCTCAGTCCATGCTTGTTACAAAGCCGATGAATGCTTGGTGTTCAATTATGGGCATGTTTGGACAAGCAAAGAATTCTCATAATTTTATTGTCAAACATTATTCAAGCACAAAACACTTTTCAATTTCAAATTTTCAATTTTTTCATCTAATCATTACCTAATCATTTATCCAAACACAAAAATCAATACAACTTTTACAAAATTCAAAACAAAAAAATATTAAAAAATTATATTCAAATAGTTTTTAACTGGTAAAAGGACATAAAAATTAAAGCCAGTTCTTAACATGCATAGCATCTCCACATTGAGAAGCCTGAAACTTCTGATAAAATGAGCCTTAAGACATCATCTAAAAACTTGCATGCGTTTTTTGAGTATTATGAAATACTAATGATATAAATGTGGTCCTTGGTAAATTAAAAATACAGCATACTCAACTCAACTAAGCTTTAATCCCAAATATATGAGTCTTAAAACCACATAGAAGGGTATCCTGTTAACTCCACAGCAAAGAACTAAAAGTGCTTCCTATATTTTAGCATCCTGTGTCATATATTCTTCTTTTCTTCTTTGCATCAAATTATCTTATCACTTTTCTTAAAGCCGTGCATAACCTCTTGTTGAACCTAATCTCTGAAAATAAATTCAATGCCGTTTCATTGTTGGAAGCGAATAATAAACTGTACAACAACCTCAACCTCAAATTACAAACATTTCAGAAAATCGGTGAATTAATTAAGGCTAACCTTTATGTCTCCTTCACTAAATGCCCTCCGCATTCCATAAACTGCACCAAAATCCATGCCGTGAAAATCCAGGAAACTTGGCTTGGCGGCAGCTCCATGCAACCACTCCATTGAGCTTAAACATTCTGAGCTGACACTTTTCTGGAATGGCACAACAGGAAGTTTGTTCTCTTGAATTTGATTTTCATCCATCCTTGAAAGAGGAATCTTGATATCCAGGACCTCAGAGAGTGGTGCTTCTATTGCGGCCTTTTCCATTAGATCCTTCCTGCACTCATAGAAAACCTCACTCAAAAGCTGCTCATTTTGAAGTGATTCAATGTCTGCAACCTTGAGTCCTTGGGTCGACATAACATCTTCCCCACAAGATATGATTGAAATGGCTGCCGTCAATGGATCAAGGCTCACAACCGGTTCTTCAATGATAGGTTCTGGAGCTTTGAACAGATCCCCTTCTCCTCCCAAGTCATATTCCGATATAGAGGTCTGGACCAGGTTGCCCTGCATTACAACAAGGGGAAAAAATTAACAAGTAGTCAGTAATAACAAAGAAGAAACTTTTGACCGAAAGACCTTGTAATTGACCCTAATCTAAGACACAGAGATGCAGTAGTATAGCAGATGATTGCAATCGAATGGGAAAGTATGTTCAGTGAGTTTCCCACAATTCCACTCCAAAATATAGAATTCAGGGAAAAAGAGACAGACAAAAGGTCACAGTTATCCAGCAAATCTACCCATACCAGCATAAGAGTCAAAGAAAAGAGAGAAACCGGGGGGCAGGGGGGAAATCTAGAAAAGCTGGCTATCTTTGTATTCCACGTTAAATTTTGCAGAAGTTGGCTTGATATTACCAAAAATTTAAGTCATAAATGAGCATTTATATAGAAACCCAAAATCACAAGCACTTTCCTGCTTAAGTTCGCACTTTCCAAGCACCTGCTTCCCTATTTACACAACTAAAGTTCGCAGCTTTCCAAGCACTGCACTTAGGAAGACGCACTGTAAAATATAAAGTTGCCTCTGAATCTTCTTTAAATGGCTTAACTTGGAAGCTGCTCATATTTTGCCGTGTAAATCACCCATTTTTAGCCAAAGCGTAGATCTTATGCCAAATTTAACTGGAGCCTTTTCATTTCCTCCATTTTCCCTATTTTTCTTTTCAGAAAAAATAAACACCTTTGAGGAAAACGAAGGTAAAGATCAACTTTTCCATTTCCCCTACTCGTTTTTCTTAACAACCTCCCCATCAACAAACCCAGCAAAGAGTTCACATGAAAAATTCAAAGAGAATGGAAGGAAGAGTATGGTACACGGAACTACGACAGAAATTTTTTCCCATTTATACCTTTTCTTCCCATTTCATATCCTTTTCCAGATCCAGCGTGTAAAGGAAACTCACAGCTGTTTCCGCTTATGTTCTAAAAAGTATTGCTAAAAATAAAAGCAAAGAATTGTTTGCCGTCACTTTTGTTGAAAACCAGACAGCACAAAACAAGACACACCACTCTTTCATTACTGATATTACCTTTTTCCATTTCCCTCTATTTTTCTCAGCGACCAAACATTGGAGTAAACAAAGTAAAAAACTAAAAAATTAAAATAAAATCCTAAATTATGAACTGTGAATATTAGATTGAATTTCCGAGGTCCAAATTCAACGAAACACAATTGTTCCATTTGCTTTTGCCTCATTTTCTTAGCAAGGAAACCAAACAGTGGATAATTCAGAGTACAGAAAAACAACAGATGTAAAAGTACACATTCAAAGATTTCTTTTGTTTTTTTTTTAAGAAAAATAAATCCTTCACAGCAAATTAGCTCATCCGTAGTTTAAAACCAAATCAACGAATGCAATCAATTAAATCCAGAGAGAGTAAGCAGCCGAATTAGAGAGAAGAAGAAGAGGCAGCACCATTGAAGCACCGGACCTCTGGGTTTTACAGTATTCATCAAGTTGTTGAGCTTCCTGAGTGAAATTCTGAAAATAAGGAAACAAAAACCCGGCGTCTGCATACATTTCCCCAACAACTTGAAGCTTCGGAGAGAAACAGAGCCTTTATATAAGAAATAAGAGAAGTTTTTACTTGCCCCAATAAAAATCAGAGCACAAACAGAGTAACAGAGCAGGGAACACAACCAGAGCAGCCAAATTGAAGGGTACTCACTTTTTTTCAATGGGTGGCTTTCAATCAGGCCTGAGGAGAGAGAACTCGTATATATATAATAACAAATGGGGAGCTGATGATGCAAGAAATAGAGTCCGGACAAACTAGGGAAAAGGACATCATCATTTACTCTATTTCATAATGCACTGTCCCACTCCCATGTCCCTTATCTTGCTGCTGCTCCTTTTATTTTTCAGATGTTATTTATGAAATTTTTTAATTTCAAGAAGTATTTTTTGTAATATTATATTGCAATTTGTAACAGAGGAGTTGCAACTTGCACCAAGCCAAGATCTGTGGACATGTTCGTGGGCTGGACACCGATCACCGATCACCAGCCATCAGTGTACAGTAAGATACCCTTTGGATACCCTTGGGGCATCTTTGTTTTATATGGTTGGATTTGGACGTTGAAGTATTGATGTATATTATAAATAGTAATAAAAAAATAGATAAAAAATAATAAATAGTAATAAAATATGTTGAGAAGTATTAAGACTCCCTCCAAACACACTTAAATCAATTCATATAAAAAAGTGTTACTCGGATTAAAGGTAACATGCTCCAACCTTTCTGGAGAAAACAAATGCAAGTCGATTATCATAGTCCATTACTGCATGCTGCCATAGGTTAGATTAGCATCCTACCAAAAGGAAAAATATTTGGGGAATTGCTAGAACATGTCAGTGCTCACGATCCAAGTAATATATGTAAAATGGTACAAATTAAAAGGTGTGTGAGAAGTGATCAATGAGGGTGAATGAACATCTCCAATGGTGCATCATGTGGGGCGTGATCGAGTGCATACGAACGGATGAGAGCATATGGCAAGTTCTTGAAGATCTCAAGTTACTCATAAATAGCTAAAATCTCTTTTGTCCAACCATATGAAACAGGCTCCATGATTCTCAATTGCATAGAACTCTCCTGAATTAGATGGTCAAATGATCAATTAATTCAGCCAGATGATGCCTGCCAATAATAATTGTAGGAACAAGTACCTGTGGAATATTAATTAATGGAAGCTACCGCCGGGGGGCAGTCTTGACTCTTTCCCATATATGCTTAGTGGAAATTAAACTGTACATGATCATATTAAATTCAATTATTATGTTACATTAATCAAGGATGATATAATAACTAGTTGAATATGTCCTTATCAGTAATCTATGCAGACTAAAAAGAGAAGCAAAAGTAGAAGAATACTTTCCTTCTTTCTTTTGCCTAATAAGTTAAAAGAGTACTACTAGTATGCTGCGCGCACCTAGCCGTTAACTGCTGAGCATGCACTCTAGACAAAATGTTAATTGACTACGTATAAGCGAATTTATGTTCTGATCTAATATTAATGATGATGTTTTCATATTTAAAATTTAAATTAATAATATTTTTATTAAAATTTGATTTTCTGACTAATTATATTAGATGAGTGTGCGTATTAGTGTGTAAAATCGCTTATATTACTATTTTTGTTTTTACTTTTAATAATAAAAAAATGCCACAACATTCATAATTAAAAACTTGACATTCATGTCACCAACATAATTAAAAATTAACAACTTTTTGGTGCATTAACTGTAGAGAACTGATACAGTGAAATTTTGTAAAAGTAAATTCAAAAATTGATATGACTTCATATGATCATTTGCGTTATAATAAAAATAGTTTTATAATCTAATATATTACATCAAATCATATAAATTTATAAATTTTATTTTATAAAAGAAAAAATTATGTCTAAAACATTTCTAATCTTAATTGCAAGTGTCGTGAACAACTAGTTACTAGCATTATTATAGGATACTGCATGCTGTTTTGTATTGTGGCCTGCTGCCCATGATCCACGAAATTGTCAGCATGCATGCAATTGGGTAAGTAATTGTCCTGTTTTACAATAAAATAATACAAGTTAATCAAAAGAATCTTCAAAGTGTGTACCAAAATCTCACTTCATGAGCATTGCCTGAACCATCATAAGATTAGACCTAATCAGATAATAATTATATGCTGGTGTCTGCTCAAAATTCAAAAGGCGAGCATGTTGATATTAATTAATTAATTAATTAGCTGTTTATAAAGAATGAATTAACTACGTGATTACTTTGCCATATAATATTAAATATATATATATATAGCTTTATGATACAACTTTTATCGATCTGCTCCACTTTACCCATGTCGGATTGTAAAAATTAAGCAGCTCAAAAATACAGTGGACCAATCGATTTGTTCATCATGTTCTTATAAAAGAAGAAAAAATAATTAGTTTATCTAGATATACTAATTTTTTTAGAAAAGATAAGGTTCTGCATGTCAATCAGTTTGATCAACTTAATTATTCAAATTCTGTGTCAATTTGAATTTAAGAAGCAAATAATCAAAGCTTCTACCAAACTTTTGTCCCATTTACAAACTCAAAGAATACATAAATAGAGAATATATAGTTTTATTCCATAAAATAATATTCATGAAAGAAGAAGTTGAAGAAAACCCTTTCAATAGTAAGCATTCGGTGCGGTTTGGATAGTGAAATGAGATGAGATAATTTTACATAAAAGTTAAATAAAATATTGTTAGAATATTATTTTTTAATATTATTATTGTTTTAAGATTTGAAAAATATGGAGGGGAGAAAGTATTTCAATATCATTTTATTTTTAACGTTCAACATTTCTCCAAACAAAGTAGAGATCATAACCTTTTTTTTTTTTTTTTTAAAGATCTATATATTTCTTGTTTTCTCTAGCTAGTCTTCTATCAATATTGAAAAATACTTTAGTAAATTTTTTTACAAATTTCTTGGAATATTAATGACTATTTATTACTTAAGTAATGTTACATATAGTCGTGAAATACACAAACGTCGTATAATTGCTTTGAAAAAGATTAAGGTTCACTGTTAAAAAATTAATTTATTTTTATGTGGATTCTATATTTATTTATTTTTTAAAATAATTATAGTACGCTTACGCATTAATGACTGCAACTATCATTTCTATTGTTATTTTTATAAGAGAGACCTAACTAGGATAGCGACAGCTTGGGATGAATGTGAGGACAATACCAAAGGATAGCCCACCATGGGTTTCTTCTAAGACATATAATTAATTGCTATTATAGGTCAAATAGCTTTCAAGTTTGAAAGGAAATTTATGGAGTCGACATGGAATTTGAAGTTGTAACGTAAAGGGGAAAAAGGATGAAAGAATTTCAACCAAATAGAAAGTACGGACTGTGGAGTATATGCCCGTCCCTTAGCTAGCTCCTTTATTTTGAGCAATGAGGAGTACTGAGGTCATGTATATATATACACATGACTTAGGGTTTCCTCATGAGCGCTACACAACCTTAAAATTTCCACATTAGGATAAAAGAAAGAAAAAGAAATTGTAAACGTAAAGCTCCCTAGATGATGATGTCCATGTCCATATACATGTCCTCAGTGGGAAATTATGGATTGATGCCCCCCACCACATTGTCGGCCGAATTTTTTTAAGAGAATATAGCAGACAAAAGAATGAAAAGGAATATCTTTTTGTTTTATAAAATTATCTTGTGAAATTATTGAGGCTGCATGCCACATACCTGGGTCGATCCGCATACTATTATAAATAATGTTACGTACAGTTCTTATTTAGAGACTGTAATATAGGCATAGATAATTTTTTTTTTAAAAATTTTTATAAGTATTAAAATGATGTATTTTTTCTTTTAATAAAGGGTCTGCACATACAGTCTCTACTTGAGTACTACAAATCGAATTCTTTTGTTATTATTACTTCAATTTAGCGTAAATATGAATATTTATGATGAATTATTTACGTTAAAAATAATTATTTGAGATCAACCCATGTTTGCACTTAATTACATAGTTGAAGTAAATTATTAATGTTAATGGAGGAGATGAAGTGAATTTAGTCATTCCTTTAATTTGCATGAGCATATATCATGTATGAATGACTCTTGTTATCCCCATTCCTTTTCTTACAAACAAACAAAAAGCTGCATACTGCCCAATTCCCACTCCACTTTGTCCATTAATTTAGATTCTAATTCAAATGATTAAAATCAGCCGTCATTATAACACTCAGATAACATGGATTATTAATACAGTTTCAGCACCATCTCGTATATTAATAATATATCCTGCTTTAATTTCTACGATCGTATAGTTTTAGTATGAGATTATGATCTCATCGTCGAGAAAAAAAACATCACACTTTTTATAGTTTTCCACGATATGTTTTGGTAGATATGATTAGATCATCAGTTTGATATAAATATACATATATTATATTATCTCATACTGTCGTTGTATTGCCTCATTATATATTTGACTTTCATCTTAATAAAAAATTTTACATATAGGTACTAAACTATGTAAATTTTATATTTATATGTTTATAGAGTACTGCAATATTTATAGAAGAATTATAAAAAATAAGTTTATAAATTGATATAGTTTCATCTGATTTGTTAAATCTATTTTATAATAGAATAATTATATAATCTGACGAACTATATTAAGTCACGTTAATTTATCAAATTATTTTATATAATTTTTTTGTAATCAGAACATTTTCTAAAATTATAAGAAGTTATGATCATTCATTTATTTATATATATCGGCGAAAATATCAACATCACATCTGAATATGAATGCAACGGGAAAAGTCGTAAAATCTACAGTGATAGAATCATTGTCCAATAGATGAGTACTGTACTCACTGTATGGCAGGTTTAATGGATAGAAACCAAACCAGGTAAAAGTAAAACTTATCTCACTAATTATCATATATATATGTGTGTATATATATATATATATATATATACACGCAGCTTCCACAAACGTTCCATGATCTATGTTCCATTTGGGAAAAAGTATGCATGAATCTGTGAAACCGACACGGTCGATAACCTTTTTTTCTCCAGAAAATAATAATAATAATTCATCTTTCAATTTGCTGCTAGGTAGTCTTATGCTGATCTGTGCTCCACTTTAACCAAAACTCTCTGTTTCTTTTTCTTGTTTTTCATGATCCTTACAAATTTCTTTTATGGCATAAAAATCCTTTTCCAAACCCCATTTGAGACAACTCAAATCCCAGTACCCCTTAAAGCGAGCTAGTTTGTAAAATCTCATGTACAGCTAGCTTCACCAGTACTACTGCCATATAGCCAAAACCAGTCATTATCTATTTATGGGGCTGAACGTACGTGTTCGTCCGGCATGCATGCTGCATGTAGTAGAGTCTCTCCAATGGATCGACCCCCAAAACATTATATATAATATACAGCAAATTAATCTAATTATCACCGTTTCATCAAGTTTTCACTGTTTTGATATATTATATGTTTTGATTCTTTGCATTACAAGAAAAGAAGAAGTACAAGAAGAAAACGATAACATGACTTGACACATGACTCAAATATGGGAAGAAAAAATAACCTCTGATATATAAATATGCCGAAGGATCTGCAAGTTTATGCTCAACACCCGCAGGGTCCCAGAGCCCAGAGGCTTTAAATTGGGAAAGGGACATGTCCACAGTCGGTCCAATGTAGGTGGAGGTCCACTTATTCGTATTTACTTAGAATGTTAGATATTAACAAAGAGAAAAACAGAAGTAAAATTGAGTGACGAGTGGGATGACACATCACATGATCATTCTAATGTCCAACTTGGCATGCATACATGTTGTTGTTGTCATGAATTATTTGGAATTTTCACTACAAAATAAGACGGCCCAGATGAATTATTTGAATTACTGTTTGGACATCATGTCATTAGCAAAAATGTTATAGTGACATGTTGTAATATATATTAATATCGGACGATGCGTGAGATAAGATAGATATCATGTCACAATATTTTTTCATTTTTGGAGTACTATTTGAATGCAAAAATATTAAATATTTTGTGAAAATAGATAGTTTGAAGTGGGTCCTTTGCCTTTACTGCACTCCTCCTTTTTCTTTTGATATTAGTAAAAGATATTTTGATATATATTATATAATATGTATATATATATTAATATATAGTACTGATATCTTTTATAATAAAAATAACGTACTTATATTATATGAATAACTTAAGATATTTATTATTCGAGTTTTGAAATTTATAAATATTTTGGCGTGTACGTCAATCATACCATCAATTCATGCTATGACATCTACTATAGATCATATAAAAAAAAAAAAAATTAAAATATCAATATTTCCTTTTATCATTGATTCATTGTAGAATTTATTTACGTAGAGTATATAATAAAAATACACCTTCAAATAGATTTTCTTGCTTATTACACTTACGATCGTGCGTTTGAATAGTGATATTATTAGATTTGAAATTTGAGAAAATTGATTTACTTATTAAAATTTATATAAAAATTTAAAAAAATTATAATAATGAGATCGACGAGGTGAAATGACACTTCCTTGAAGATGCCACCACTTAAAAAGAAAAAAAAGTCTTATAAGTTAATGACCTCCTCTTCTTGTAATAAACGTACACTAGATTTGTGGCAAGTGAAAGAGAAATAATTAATATTAATCATAATTTTCTTGACCATCATTAATTCCATGACGACGTTTTATTATTAAATAATATTTTGTTATTTTTATACGTCAATGATCACTTGGTGTCACATCAGAGATTATTTTTAGAAACTTGCAAACATAATTTTAATTTACTTATTCCAATGATGTGAACCTACAAGTATATCAATGTAAAAAATCTTAATCTTTTAGGTGTCGTGTACATAAACTCCAAGATTCAAAATCAATTCTGTCAAGTTTCGATGGAATGCAGGGTGCAAGTATATATGAAAGCAGCACAGGAAATGGACAATACAACCCATTCCAATGTTGCTATAGAACCTTTATGGCATCTTTCTTCTTTTATTAGGATTTGAGTCCCCACTCCAAGGGTTAAAAGAAAAAAATTGTAGACTCTAGAAAAAGCAGAAGAAAACAGGAGTCATTTCTTGGATTTGGGCTAAATTCTGTAGGGTCAATGGACCTGCCTCAGAACAAGACAACTGGGGTGGTTCCCCTCAAATGAGCCCATAACCTTTTTATGGAAAGAGTACCGTGTGAGAGTGACCCCAAGGGGTGGGCCAAGAGTCATGTACAGTAGAGGCAAGTGTCACAAAGTGGTTGCATTATGCACAGATTGGAATTGAAAGGTGTCCGCCTCACTTTCAGGTTTTTGTCCAAACTAGGAGACACCTAGCTACAGTGCCACCCAAGAGTAATGATCATTTTGAAAAGCATCTTAAAATATAAATGTCCTTTATAAGATTAGATGCCTACAATATCTATCCTTCAGCAGCAAATGAACAAGGGATCTTTCAGTACCAAACTTTAGGGCATTTTCATACTATAATATTTATAAACAGATATGCAGAAAAAGGATTGAGGTTTTTCAATTTCAAACTCCAACAGCCTTTTGATAAAGAAAAATAAAAAGAACGTACTTTACACGAGAAAATGTTGTTTTTTATTCTAAATTTTGTCATTTTTAGTCGCATTTATAGACCCGAATAGTTTGTGCGAAATTGGGTAATATTCTTCTTCTTTCTTCTTGTCATTCCCCATGCTGAAATAAAAAATGAAAAGAAAAGAAAGAAGGTGGAGAAGATTTGTATCAGGCAGGACTTTGCCACCATGACAGGCCTGAGCTTGTCCAAAGTTGTGAAGGGGGTCAAAAGAATGAACCCTACCCAATCTTATTACGGTTATAATTTTCAAGCCCAACTTCTTAATATATTCGTTCAGATTGATAAAATAAAATGACTTGAATTTATACTTGAATTTAAATGATAGGTGTTTATTAATAAGCCTGTAACTGTGAGAGTCTTCTCAATGGCTTATCTAAATTTCTATCCAAAATGGCTAACCAAAACTTATTTTAATTAGTTACTTTAACAAAATCCTGCTCAGTACTCACGTATTCTTCCTCTAAATCATTTAAATATTCTTACCTCGTATATATATATATATATATATATAAATGATAGTTGAAGTCACGAGTGCGTAAGCACCGCACAATTATTTTGAAAAAAATGAATAAATATGAGATTTATGAAAAAAAATTAATTTTTTAATTTTAAACTTCACTTTTTTTTCAAAGCGACTGTGCCTATATATATATATATGAGTAATGCTACATACAGTCACTTTTGTGTACTCTTTGTGCACTCCACTGATATGATTGGCTGGATTAATTTTTTTTAATACACAACTAATCATATCATTAGAGTGCATAAAAGAATACGCAAAAGTGACTGCACATAATTTTTTTTTTGTTAAAAACATGCTATATTTTTTTTTTTAAAAAAGAATGGATGATACCATTAATATTAATAGAAGGGAAATGTTTTAGCCAAAAATATATTTCATAAGTTGATGTGATTTAATATTGTACATGTGATTGTAATGCTACATATTATATGAAACTAAGTTGTCAACTATCTATATTGTAAATTAAATTTATTTTTATTATAAAATAAATCTTTAGTAATTTTATATTGTAGCCCTTCTCTACATTGCTACCATCGGTAATTTCACCCATTTGTTTTCTCAAATATAGCTCCAATATAAAGCCAAGTTCTTAATTGATATTTTGTCTAACTTGATTCAATTCCCACCCAAATTATCCTTGCATTGTTAAGACAATTGTTTTACTTTTTTTTAAAAAAAATGGTAATTCCACTTGTACAGTGCGCCGACATTTGGACTGCGTTGAAATATTTGTGATGATCTAAGTGATTTGAATTGATATGTAAATAGTAATATTTTATAAATCGCATTAAAATGTGTTTGAATGGATGAAGTTAAAGATGTTTTTAAATTTATGAAGTAGATTAAAATATGTTTAACTTTATTATAGAAAGTTGAAAAAATAATGCACCCCATCAATAATTGATTTCAAATAGGTTGAGATATGCTTGACACCCAAACATAACGTTTAATTTCCTTTTGCCCAGTCTGATCGAGCATGATCCTCTACTACAGGTCCTCGTTCTAAGGCAAGAAACAAGTACTGGAAAATCTTGGAAATACCCGCTAGACGAAAAGAAATAAAAGACTACATTCCTTTCCATCTTTTAAGATATCATAATATCATCCAGAGTCCATAACTTGTCCTCCAAGAAGAGAGAGGAAAAACTAAAGAAAAAGAAGGCCAAAAGTTCTACCATCATATAAATGGGAAAGCTAGAGTACATTACAGGTCGCGCAGAGCATCACCAACCAAAACAGTCCCCCATTTAAGACATCTTTGCCCTAGAAAAGTCCATCTCCGGATGCTGCAGCAAATCAAACATTTATTACCATGGCATTTTACAGATTCCAATGGTGAGGGGAATTTAGCAATCAAAAGCTTAAGTATTTACCTCAGCCATAAATTTCTTCAGAATCTCCTGTTTCTGCATCTCATCACTGGTTGGGAGGCCCATAGTCTTCTGCCTCTGATCAAACTGGTAAAAAAGCACACAAAACTCCAGAATCACAAACCAATTACAAAGATAAAAACACTGAGAAACCAAAATTTTGCAAAAGAAGGGTAGAACATAAGACAAGGGTCAATGTGCAAATAAAGCGCTCAACTTCTGTGGCACCAGAAAACGAGCTATATCTTTAGATGCCAGATAGAGTAAGCACAACCCACGAGTGAGTGAGTGAGTGAGGGAGGGAGGACTTGGCTAGAAACTCTGCTGTAAGGGCAGCTAGAGCTAGAATTACATACTACCTATTATTTGTCCTCCTAAACAATAATTCCAGAAACTCTATGTAAAGAGGCCAAAAGCTACAACTCAACTAAGACTTGACTGGAAATGCCTTGTAAGATATATTGAATTCCTCAACTCAACGTAATGCCAATAATTTGGTACACTCAATAATAACTTTGGGAACTTTACATGAAAAACACAGATGCTTGGTCAGAACATGCTCTCACGGACAAATTAAATTCCCCTACCTAATGTACCATGAATTAATTTGGTACCTAAATAATTACATGGTCCAAGCAAAATTCTACAAATACAAAACAGAGAAACCCAAATGTTTATATAAATAAGCAGAATTCAACAACAATAAATACAAATGGCTTTTAAACTAAACATAGCTGGAGCCTGACTCACAAGCACTCGTGGAATAATTAAACATGGCCACAATGCTAAAAAGTCTAACCAGAAAGGAAAGATAAGGAATGCTCACCAGAGGAGTTTCATGAACTAAAGCTATTGACTTCAATGGGCTAGATTTTCTTGCTTCTATTTCTTCCTCTTAACTAAGTGTTCTCTATTGTATACGTACTTGGGCCTATTCCTATTGATAATCTTTTTACTTATCAAACAAAAGAAATATAAGAAAAAGGATCAGTGAAACACCCAAACATGCACATGGAGATAGTAGCCAAAGGCCAAATTTAGCAATAAAGCATCAATTATTTACCATCATCTTTTCGACAGTCTGCCGTGTTTCTGGATCCAGGTCAGATAGTTTGCTGGACTCAGGCTCAACTTTCTGGGTATCGATTTCAGGATCACCTTTGACCACCGCTTTCCACCACTCCATTTGGTTGTGCTTGGTCAAAAGAATAGATATGGCATTCTGATCCTCTGAAACAAGAGGATTTATTGAGCAACTAAGAGACTTCATTCATGGCTGTTGATAAACACAACAGCTAAAACAATGGACTACCAAACTCTGCCCAAACACACAAATGTGTACAATTTATATGATTGATTTAACCATATATTTGGCATTTTTGTGTGGTAATAGTAAGAACTTCCCACTAATGTCTTCCATTCACGAACTTAATCAACTTGCAATTTGTCTTGAGTAGACTAATCAAATTTTAAGCTTCAACTAGTTCATGCAGGTATTTAATGATAACATACCTATGCTCCAATAACAATCATCGGGCTTTATAGGCTGATAAAGCTCCCCCTGCAAGCATTCAAAGTGCATGATGAGCCAGGGTAAAAATAAGCTGAATGCAGCATTTTACATAGAAGTAAACAACAAATCCAGCATAAGGTTTAGCACACTACAGAAAAGCCTGCAAGCAGACTTACATCAATTATTGGAGGAAGACCCTTGAGTCCAACTTTCAGATGGTTCTTCTTAATATCACAAACAACAAACCTTGCTTTAGTTCCAGTTGGCACTGGGACATTAACGGTGACCTCCTGCAGGGTCTGCGTCCAGGAATACTTCTCCAGGTCAAGGCCGTTACCTCTATTTGGAGCTGCACAGACATTCCCAAAAAAAAAAAAAAATGAAAAGTTGGATGTGCCCTTTGATATTTCTTGAGATTGAAGGGCACGCCTACGCAGAAGAGATCTTTCAGACAACCAGACTCACCCTAAAGTGGATTACTGCAACATTCAAGCCACGAGACTCATCCTGAATTATCAATTTAAAAATGTAACTAGGTCGCAGGATGCAGACTCACGTAGGTGCCAATAAGAAGCGTTAGGAGTGTATGACTCAGGAAAAAAAAAAGAACTCATCAAATAAATCAACATATCATTGATTAAGTTTCAATTTTGTTTTTGTTTCTATACATGTTTCCAGCTATGCGTAACGATTAACTAAGACCTAGTTGTGGACATGGCCCTATCAGTTTGCCACATGGGGACTCTTATTGTCTTCCTCAAATTCTCAGTAACGCAGCCCAAAATAGTCGATCAAGTGATCAACATTACCATCAAACCCTGAAAATCGGATAGGCAATAAAAAGTTCAAAACTTTAAAGTTAAGCCCTTTCACTCCCTCTTTATTCTCTATCCCTTTACCTCATTTTTCTAAGCAACCAAATAAAAACAAAAAAGAATCATCGAAAGATGACTAAATTCTTAAATTTCAAATTCCCATTCCGGCATTCCTCTATCTATCAACCTCCATACGACCCTCAGTTTTCTCATCAAACACAACACAGAACAAGAAATTCCAGGGAGAAAGAAAAACAGAATAATCCGTACCTCTAACGCCGCTCTTCTCTTCCAACTTCTCCACCTCCATCGCCTCCTCCTTCTCTTCGTTCACTACCTTCTTCTCTTCCTCCCTCTCCACCTCGATCGCCGCCTTCTCCGCCTTCCTCCTCTTCTCCTGTGCCGCAGCCTCCGCCTTCTTCTTCCTACTCCTCTTTTCCTTCGCCGCCCTCACCGCCACCTCTATCTGTGCCGCCGCTGTGTCCGTCTCGAGAAAGTCGCTTTCATCAGCGAGAAAGTCGAAAACATTCTCAAGAAACCCTAGCGGGCTTGACGGATCCAAGGCCGCGCTAAACGGCACCGTCGTTACTGACGACGAGGAGGTTTTCTTGTTGTCTTCCTCTTCTTGGAGATCGGAGATAATTGCCATTCGTGACCGTACGAGTGAAAACTAGCGAGTGTACTCGGCGTCGAGTCAAATGAGTTGAATCGCGACGAGGGTTTAACGTTAAGACCCTCTGGAACATAAACGTATAATATAGACGTGCTTCATTTGCTGAAAACTCCCTCATACTTCTGTAATTTCAATAACTTCCTGAAAACTTGTTTAGAGCTGGAAAGCATCCATGATTCCATGTCCTTTTAAATCTATCTTTAATTTTCTATTTTGTACTCACCAATAAGAAAATCCAAAAATATATAAAATATATATTTATTTGTAAAATTTAAAGCTATAGTAACTTTTTCTTTTTTCAAAGCAAAAGAAAAAGTCACGATTTTTTTTTTTTTAAAGGAAACTTTAGTTATCATTTCCATTTTAATAAATTTGAAATACATGGAAAAGATTTCTCCATAGTAACAATTACATCATAAATAGATAATGCTTCTTTTTCGAAAATATATGCTATTACATTGTTGTTTCTTTTAACATGAAGAATCTCCCACTTGACAAAATCCATTAGATTTTCTTTTGCTTCAATCACAAACATTTTTGCACTAGTCCAAGCACTATCTTTATTCTTCAAGGCCTTAATGATTTGAAGGGAATCGCCTTCAATTATAACCTTTCCCAATCCCAATTCCAACCCAAAAATTGTTGCTTGAAGTGCCCCTTAAGTTTCAGCTAGAAGTAGATGTGGGAAAAGGTTTTTATTCTTTCTCATGGTAGCAATAACCTTTCCTTCTTAGTCTCGAACAACCCCTATGCCAATTTTGGTGTGAGCTTGATCTATCGTTGCATCGCAATTTAGTTTGTAAGTATTCATAGGAGAGGGTTCCCACTTATCATCTATACTGCTTCCTAGCCTTGAGGTATCAGTTTTATGCTCTTCCACTTCATGTAGCAGCTGCAAGGTTTGTTGAGCATCCCTCACCACTTTGTTAGGATGATTAAATTCTTTATTAAAAATAAGTTCATTCATTCTCAACCAAATCTTCTTGGCTACCACTGCAAATTCCTGTATCAATTCAAAATCCAATGTTTGACGTTGCCTTTAATAATTCCAACAGACTCCTATGAGAGAAGCGACTCTTTTGTAGTCTTTTGAGCACTGGCTTCATACACCCTTAGCAGATTCACACTCCCCTATTGCATGAACAATAGACTCTTTTACATTGGAACATATGAGACTGGATGACTCCATTATTTTCCTCTTAAACAAACTAGTTTGGGTTGGTAATGCTTCAAGGCAAGCTCTCCAAAGGAAGACCTTATCTCCATTATTTTCAAATAAGTTGCCATACCATTTGAAAATTATTGCTGCATGAGGCTTGTCTCTTTGCTAATGAAAGTTCAAATATATCTATTTAACTTTAATTTAAGAGCTTAAATCAGCAGAAAAAAATCAATTATGTTTGGACTATTATCTATGTTATTTAACTTATTTCATTCTCTAAGTACTAAATATATAGAGTCTTTTAGAGTTTTTAGGACTTCAAAGCATGAGAGAGAGAAACGTAGTAAATTGGGCTTTAGAATATTTATTAATAGAGAAAAACTTCCGAATGGTATGCCCATTTTTCTCCAAATAATAGACTCAAATTATTACCTGCCATGTAGACCTCACACCTAAACTATTGTGTAATGTGGTTTAGAGTAAACATTTCTTCTTCCCCCATTCTTTGCCCGTGTCTCTCTCTGAAACATTTCTTCTTCTCCCCCACCCCTCGATTCTCTTTCTTCTTCCATCATTCTTTGTGCCCCCCAGTCTCTCTCTCTCTGAAACATTTCTTCAAATATCCCATTTCAGTTATGCAAATCCTTTGAGTTGAGATTATATGCTTTGTTATTTGTTATGGGTTTTTTGTGGACATGACCAGGCATCCATATGTAAATGGAGCAGAAAATGAGCATAGGGAAACACAAAAAATCATGGTAACCGTTTGGTAAATAAACAATTCAATAAAATTGATAGTATTGATAGTCTCATTGGAATTACAGAATTGTTCATTCTTGTAGAATAGGAGGAAACAAATATAGGACTCCCCCATTTCCCCCTACCGTTTCCTTAGAGACAGAGAGAGAGAGAGAGAGAGAGAGAGAGATAGAAGATGAAATACAATCCTAGAGTCTCTAGCTCTTGAATGACCTGAACATTCGGTCGATGCCAATGCGCAAGGACGACAAGATCCAGGTTGTGCGCATAACCTTCAAGGGCAGCGAGGGAAAGGTGGCTAGGTGTATCTTCGAAAGTGGGTCATCCACATCAAGTGAATCACCTGTGAGAAGGTGAAAAACTCCACTGTCAACGTCAGCATCAACCCCTCCAAGGTGGTCATCACTAAACTCCGTCTCGACAAAGACCGCAAGTCCCTTCTTGATCGCAAGGCAGTTGCTGACAAGGACAAGGCTGGGTTCCAAGTTCACCGCCAAGGATATCATGTAGGTCGTCGATTAATTCATAAACAATTTTTGGGGCTACAAATTTATGTTTTTCTTTTGTGTTTATTTATATCGTTTTAGCTAGGTTGTGTTGGATTTGGATATTTAGGTCACTCAGTGACCTGGATTTTGAGATGTTTTATCGATCAATGCCATATTTCTGGGTTTTTGTTGATGAAAAAAAAAAAGGAAACAAACATGGGGAGACTTATGCATGGACAGTTCATTTCTAAGAAGAAATGTTTCATAGAGAGAGAGAGAGAGGCGCAGAGAATGAAGGGAAGAAGAAAGAGAATTGGGGGGGGGGGGGGGACTTCTGTAATTTGCTATTTTGCCCTTGCAATGATGTGGCTAGATTTAGATGATGTGTTTAGTTGAGGTGTCATTTCACTATTAATCTCCGATAAACCCCTTCTATACGATATGCCTGCCCAAAGAGTTTCTGTTATTAATATCTTATGAATGAGAATAACTTTTCACTGGTGCTTCCTATATAAACCTCATTTGTTGGAGACCAATAGCATTGTGCCACGTCACTCATCTATCATCACTCCTTATCGTCGCACTGCAGGGGATCAAAAAACAAATAATCATTTTCTTTCTCTCTCCTCGCTATCCGAAACTCCATGTTCCGAGAGAAGCCCTCCCCAACCTCTCTCTCTCTCTCTCTCTCTCTCTCTCTCTCTAATCGTTCTCTTTGTCTCACTACCGAAGCTTTGCATTTTCTAAGAGTCTCTCATTCGAACTTCAGAGTGTCCGAAGCTCTGCGTCCCATGATTCTCTCTCTCTCTCTCTCTCTCTCTCTCTCCCTCCCTCCCTCCTCCATGAAATCGAAGCCCTAACCCTAACCCTCCCTCAGTCGAATCCACCATAAAACCCTAAACCTACCTCCCTCACTCCCCCACTTCACTCCATAAAACCGAGCTCCTAACCACCCTCCCTCACTTGAATCCTCCATAAAACCCTAAGCCTCCCTCCCTCAACTCACACCTTCGAATGAAAAATCTTGAAAAATAGAACAAGCCTCCATATAGAATGAAGGTACCATACTTCCCCAACATTGATCTTGGGCATCGTTTAATTTCCTGTGAATATATGTTTTGTGCTTTATATGGGTCACTGTCGCTGTTGTCTGGTTGTATGATGACAGATTGAGTAGTAGTTTATGAAGAAACATATTGGTTGTATGATGACAGATTAAGCAGTAGTTTCTGAAGAAATAGATTGGTTGTATGGTTTTATGATGACAGATTGAGTAGTAGTTTCTGAAGAAATAGGTTAGTTGTCTAGTTGAATGATGACAAATTGAGTACAAAATGAATTTTTCACTAAGTATGCAAATTTTTATCATGGATACAATGATAATTAAGTCCTTTTACAAATGTTTAGAAACTAAAATAGAAATTGCGAAGTGAAACTAATGTGTTGCATACTGCAATGTGAAGTGAAAAAAGTTTTTTTACATGATGCATTTTTTCACTTATTACGAAAAGTTTTTGTAGTTTCGAATGCAAAATGAAAAAATGGTGCTGTATAGGGGTACAAAATGAAATTTTCACTAAAAAGAAATAATGAAAGTTTCGCCAATAATAAGATATTGGGAAAATGCCACTGCAATGCTTGACAATCTAGAGGAATTGTCCCCCCCTCCCACCCCACACACTCTTTAATGATGGTATTTGTATCTTCTCTTTGTTGTATTAAGAACTTTGGATACCCTTAATTTTTGTGTAGCTTTAGCATTGATAGGGAATTTCATAAGAACAAGATTTTCATAAATTTTCACTCAATTTGCAATCACTCCCAAGCTGTCAATTTTGATCATCACCCCTTATCTAATAAATAATTGCTGCTGGCTTTTGAATGATTGAGTATAATTAATGTGATGATGATCACTCATTGTATTGATGATGGCCTTGGCAGAGATACTTTGTTGACTTATATTTTAATTGGTGTTATTTTAATATGAAGTATCAATATAATCTTCTCATCTATTGTATTAGTTAACTTGTATTAATGTGGCAAATGCAGTCTGACAGCGGTGCTAGTTCAAGTTCTTGGACTTCAAGAGCAAAAAATGAAGTTTCTTTGGAGAGACCACTTTGCCATTGAGGGATTCCATCAAAACTAAGGATTTCTGCCAAAAATACTAGTTTTGGCAGGCAATTTTTCAATTGTCCAAATTATAAGTTGAACAAACAATGCGGTTTTTTTTCAATGGATTGATTTTGAAATGGAGCAAAACAATTGTTGCAAAATGACATTAGAGTTAGCTCAAAGGAGGAACGATAGGATCAATCAAGAATGTGTAATGGCTGAAGTAGCAAAATTTAAAGCTGTGGAAAAGAAGTACAATGGAACATTAAAAGTTCTATTCTTTTCATGGTTGTTTATTGTTGTGCTTTGTGCTGTAATTGTTTTTCATTTGAATGATAATCATGTATCTCGGCCAATGCCAATGCTAAGATCCTATGGTTAGTAGGCCACTTTGTTAAGATCCTATGCTTTGTGTTGTAATGACTTTTCTTTATTACTTTTCTCTCTTCCTCTTTCTATCTATTTATTTCTTTATTGGATGAAACCAATATGCAAATGCCAAGAATAAATCAAAATTTTATGAAGAAGCACAACAGACATTTCTCTCACACCATTATAATAGCATTGGAGAAACATCAGAACTCGAACATAAAACTGCATTATATGACTATTAAGTCTGCTTGAAATGGGAATGCAGAAATAAGTTATAAACACTAGATCATACAAAATTCAACCTCTTCAACATGACAATTGATAGCTATGGACTTTATCTCCCTCGGACTTTCCTGTAACATTAAAAAAATCAAATAAGTTTGGCAATAAGAGCACCATTAAGTTCCATACAAAGAAGTTCCATAAACACCAACCTCATGTTTCTTATTCAAGATCCACCCTTTGTGATATGTTGTCATTTGTATTTCTTATATTCCTATATGCAAGACAATAAAGCATATAGACTAAGTTATTAGATTAAAACACAAACAAAAATTTGGAGAAAAATACTATACCCCAACAACGAGCAGTTGTTCTTCGTATGACCATCAATCTTGCAAATGCTACAATGCCCTTTTTTCACTGATTGAGTCTCTCTTGGGTTCTTTGATCTCAAAGATTTTGGTCTTCCTTTTGTTGGCACTCGTTGAGGATCTTGTAAAGTTTGTGAGAAATTTGATATTACTTGTAATCTTACCATAGGGGAATCATCCTATGACATGTCTCCGCCTCCAAGAATGGGTTATTCAATATCTTCCATAAAAAACAACTCCTTGTGTACCTTGTCCAAGGCAAGAGAATGAGATTTTTTTGCACACGTGTCACTCTTCTATGTCCACAGAGCTGGTACTTCTTGGTGTGAGTAACCCATGGTTATGTTCAAGCATGAACTTGCATACTATCCACCTTTCACCATCTTTTTTTATATACATGGTAGCTTTACATCCAATCTTTATTTCAATAAGTTCGAGAATTTTTCTTTTCTTTTGTTTGAGACTTTCATGCCTAAATCCTTTCCTTATACAAACATAGTGTACTTCAATTAATTTTTTGTCCCCTCTCGACAATTGCGTATGGTTGGTCCTCATTGCAAAACTTTTTCATCTTGCATAAGTCTTGTAAAATGTTTGGGCATCCTTAACTTCATCAAATTCCTTTCCAATGAACGGTTCAAAAACACCACTACTAGAAGTGGAAATGAAATTGATTCCATCTCCATCTTCCACATTCATTCCATCTCCATCACCATCTCCCAAATTCATCACCATCTCCCAAATTCACACGATTTCCCATATTCAATCCATCTCCCAAATTCATGCCATCTCCCATCTCCAATCCATCTCTCATATTCACATCACACTGCTCTTCCACAGTTTCATCCTCAATAATTTCATTTACAACTTGTGGACAGTTTCTACTCATTAGTATCTCAACGTCATTGCTATCCGCACTCCACCCAAAATCCTTCATCCCAAAATAAACAATGTAAGAATCAAAAAATCAGATTTTGAATCTTAAAATGCAACATTACGGAAGCACATAGATTGCATTGACAAAAAAAAAAAAAATATTCAATAAGCATGCATTAACACAGATTGCATTAACACAGATTATGCAAGAATCATGCATTAACACATCTAGCATTGAAAAAAAAATTATGCAATAAGTATGCATTAACACAGATTGCATGCACACAAATTATGCAAGAATCATGCATTAACACATCTAGCATTGAAAAATTAAATTATAGCATTGGACCAAAAAATTACCACAAATTAAATTACCTAGACTTCTTTGTTCCCATGAGTAATCACACCAAAATAACACAGATTGTAGTAAAAAAATAAATTATGGCAGAACAAGATTATTAAATGACACAAGATTGTTAAACATAGATTTAATACCATGATGGGTTCGTCGGTGTGCGAATAGTGGAAAATCGTTTTCACCACAACAATCATAACCCTTCCTCAAGCTTCAAAGCAACGTATGGTTAGGGATGAGAGCAGCGAGAGAGAATGAGAGTAGTGGTTAAGCTTTAATACCATGATGGCTTCATTGGTATCTCGAGAGAGAATGAGAGCAGGGAGAGAGAATGAGAGCAATGAGAGGGGAGAGAGGGGGAGGGGGAGAGATAGAGGTTAGGGATTTCAGATTTCTGTGGGCAGAGAGAGGGGTGAGAGAGGGAAGGGGAGAGAGAGAAGGAAGGGATTTTTTTCCCTAGAGAATGAAAGCAGAGAGGGTCGGGGGGTCGGGAGGGGGGGGAGTTTCAAATCGCTTGTTGCACGTTTTGCATAAACTCCTTACGTGGCAAGCTCCCATTGGCCTTCGATAATTACAGGGTGTAGAAGACACCTGTTAGAAGCGTTTCTGCTTATGAATCTATCTGAATACAATTTTCTTCCTTTTATATCATATGGATTGTATGGATTTAATATAAAATAATAAATATTTTTATCATTTCACTCCTAGAGTGAAATAATTAAAATATTTTATATTTTTTTTAGTTTTGATATTCATTATTTTCACATACTACATCATATTTATTTTTTTAAATTTTTTTTTTTATTCTTCTTAAACTAATTGAATTATTCTACTTATCATCCATTTATCACACATTTGGTAAGAGAAAAAAAAATATAGTGTGTGATGTGTGGGGATGATGAATATATATTTTTTAATATATGAAATTGATACTATCCATTTCGTTTGAAACAGAAATATTCATCTTTAATTTTAAAAAGGAAAATACTCTAACTACAAAGAAATTATACAAAACTAATCCTACAAACTAATGTGGTTTGATATAGTTCGTTAGATTGTAAAGTTACTTTTATTGTAAAGTAAATTTAATAAATAAAACAAAATCATGTAAATTCATGATATTATTTAATATAATTCTCTTATAGCTGTAGCAGTATTCATCCAAAAATGTGAGGTCCATTTTTATGTTTACGAAAGGAAGTTTAAATCATCGCATGAACATTATCGTCCACGGACCTTTCCATACCTGGATTTCAATAAGCCCTTGGCCCTTCATATATGATGGGCTTGGCGTAGGACAAACAAAAGTGGGCCGTGGCTAAAAGGGCTGTTAAGGAAGCAAGAGGCCACCGTACCAATATGAAATGGATCATCACACTTTCAACATTTTGTTTAAATCTTATAATATTTATTCCTGCCAATATATATGATTTCAGGCAACATTAAACGACCAAAAAATGTTGTAGGCCGACTTTATATAGAGAGAATATATTTAACAAACATTTTTTTAACATACCCAACCATGCTGCTAATGTGGAAACTTTCCACGTCAATTATTAAAATCCTTTATTTATCTCTCCCACTTGAGTGGATCTTTTTCATTTGAACTAATCGATTACATCATATCATATTAAAAAATAGCCGTAATTTGGATATCTTCTATATTAGAATAGATGATAGTGCTAATACAAATGTACAAAAAAATAATCTTCTAGAATAAACTGTAGACAATTGTATTTTGCTTCTCTACTATACTCTCTGTTGTAGTTGTAACCAACTTTTATTCCCTTTTGCTTGTATAAATAACTGATAGAATCATTAATGAAATGCACAAGTGTTGAGCAAAACCTTAGCCTGTCATGGTATCAGAGCTACAAGACTAGCTATCGCCCGATTCCATGGCCCTATCCAACCCACCCCTTTCTTCCCCCAACACCTCCATTGCTTCCTTTTCCCACATTGCCACCACCAAGCTCACATCTCAAAATTATACCTTATGGAAGGTTCAGATCAGTAACTATCTTAGAGGTCAGGATCTTTATCAATTTATTGATGGTTCTCGTTCCTCTCCCGCTTAGTTTTTACCCAACTCAACCACCCCCAATCTAGAATTTTCTTCCTAGAAACGTACTGATCAACTTGTTCTTAGTATACTCTTTTCTTTCCTTTTTGATTCTATCATTGGTCATGACCTCTCCTCTTTAAATTCTCGGAAACTTTGGTTATCTTTGGAAACCATGTTTGCTTCCCACTCCCAAGCCAAAGAATTTCATGTTCGTTTTCAATTAACTAACCTCACTCAAGGTACCCAGTAATAGGGTCGTACAGAAATTTTCCAGACCGACCGTCTCCGACGCAGACTAGCTACTGGATTCAAGAACCGACCGAAACAGGTGAAGAACCAGTTGGCAGGCAAGAGGTTTTGAGGGAAAACCGATGTTTGCGGTTCGAACCCCTGGGAAACCGCTGAACCGGCCGATCCTTTTTTTTTGAATATATGTATATTAAACGGCACTATTTCACTTAAATGAGTGAAACGACGTCGTTTTTCCAAGTGGAAGTAAAAAAAAAAACATATAGAACGGCACCGTTTGGCTTTAAACCAAACGGCGCCATTTTGAATTAGGTTTGATTAACCCTCCATCATCTTCTTTTTCCTCCGCGTCTTCTTCTTCCTATGCAACCCTAAACCCTAAGCCTTCTACTCTCTCTCAACAATGGACGCAGCATCCCTCCTTTGTCACAGAGATGCTGACGACAAACTGAAGAACCGAACCGCACCGTGTCGAGACTGATAATATCAGTTTTCTCTCCCCAATTGAGCGGTTTTGGTCAGTGCTAAGCTCTCATGGCAGACGTCGGTGGGGTCTTGGTTTGGCGCTGAAACTGACGCTAAAACCATCGGTGTACACCCCTACCCAGTCAATCATTGATTATTTTGCCAAAGTCCGCTCTCTTGCTGACATCTTAGTAGCCACTGGCCATCCCTTTCCTGACAAAGAATTCGTCACCTACTTACTCACAGGTCTTGGCCCTGTTTTTGAATCCTTCATTACGTCAATCACCACTCGAGTTGAACCCATTTCCTCTCTTGAGCTCTACCAACTCCTTCTGGTCCATGAGAGTATCATGTCCCATTCCAATAGAAACTCCCCCTCTCTGTTGAACCCATGGCAAGTTTCTCTGCTACTGATGGTCGTAATCAGTGAGGCTGTGGTTCATCTCGAGGTGGACGCTAGGGTCGCAGTGGCAGAGGTAGATCTTCCTTGTTCTCTCGTGGAGGTCGTTCCTCCTCCACTGCTTCTTAGGCTCCACGCCCAACCTGCCAGGTTTACAATAAAATTGGTCACATAGCATTACAGTGTTACTATCGATTCGACCATGCATATCAACTCGATGCCTGACCTTTATTCTTTGCCAACCACACAACACCAAGTTCTTTCTCAGATTCCACCTGATATCCCAATTCCGTTGCAACCCACCATATTACCAATGAACTCAGCAACCTCAACCTTTCATCCGAGTAGTATCATGGTGGTGAGCAAATTCGTGTGGGCAATGGTTTGACTCTTCCAATCAAACATTTCGGTGACTCCTTTTTCGACTTTAACTCTTCCTCCTTTATTCTTCATAATCTTTTACACGTACCTTCTATCACAAAAAATTTAGTTTTTGTGTGTCAATTTTGTGTCGATAATCATTGTTTCTTTGAATTTCATGATTATCATTTTTCTGTTAAGGACAAAACAACCAGAAAGATCCTCCTCACCGGTCCAACCCGTGATGGCTTGTATGTCTTCCCTTCTGCAACTTCTTCTACTTCGTCTCCTTCCACTCATCTTGGCGAACGTACCTTAGTAGCTCAATGGCATCACCGATTAGGCCACCCTTCACTTAAGCTTGTGTCAACTATCTTGCACTCCAACCATTTGAAATTTTTGCCTAGAGATCCTTCGTTTCAATGTTCAGCATGTCCCTTTGCAAAGAGTCACCAACTTCCCTTTAGTTTAAGTCGGGCCTTTTACACACGGCGCTTACAATTACTTGTAGTAGATCTTTGGGGTCCAGCCTCTTTTATTTCTCGTAATGGATTTCAATATTATATATCTTTTGTGGAACAATATACGCGTTATACATGGTTTTTTCCTTTAAAGTTAAAATCCAATGTCTTTCATATTTTTTCATCTTTCTTACCTTATGTTAAGTGTCTGTTCAATACAAAGCTCATTACACTTCAAACTGATGGAGGTGGTGAATTTAAACCCCTCACTCATTTGTGTCAAAAATTGGGTATTATTCATCATTTTTCGTGTCCTCATACCCACAAAAAATGGGCTTATCGAATGTAAACACAGAGACATTGTTGAAACTAGGCTTGCCCTTTTGGCCCACGCATCACTTCCTCTTACATTTTTGGATGATGCTTTTCAAACTGTAGTAATTTAATTAACCTTTTACCCAGTTCGACTCTTCAAAATAAGTCCCCCTATTTTATGGTTCATCATCGTATTCTTGATTACTCCTCCTTAAAAATATTTGGATGTGAATGTTGACCCAATTTGAGGCCATACAATAAGCATAGAATGCAGTTTCGGTCTAAATTGTGTTTATTCTTGGGCTACAATGCTAATCACAAAGGATATAAATGTCTAGATGTTACAACTAACAAACTTTATATCTCACATGATGTTACATTTAACGAGTTCTCCTTCCCTTTTTCTAAGTCATGGCCCATTCCTTCTCTATACACTTAGACCGCACCTCAGGCCCAACTTCCTCTCTTCTCATCATCCATTCTTGGCCTGGGGCCCACATCACCTACTTCGTCTTCTTCACAACACTCAAATCCCTCCACACCCTCAGTCTCCCATTCTACGAGTATTTCTTCTCTGAGTCATGATAATCCTCTTCACTCCTCTTTTATCTCACAACTAGCACCAATATTAGTTCCCCCTTGTTCCCCTATCATTACACGTGCTAGCACACACTCTTCCCGTCCTCGCATTGCCATGGATGAAACTATCCCATATCCATTGCGAAAGTGTTTCACCACCACTCCTACTTCATCGGACACTTCCACGAGCTTTTCCATGGCTTCTAAATTTCCTGACTGGCAAGATGCCATGTCTAAAGAGTTTTCGGCTCTAACCGAGATCCACACTTGGTCCTTAGTTCCACCCAATCCCTCTTCTAATATTCTTGGATGTAGGTGGGTTTACTAAATAAAGTTGAAGGCAGATGGCTCTATTGAACGATGGAAAGTGAGATTGGTTGGGATCGACTATGATGAAACTTTCAGCCTTGTTGCCAAGTTGCCCACCATATTTTTGATCGTTGCCATTGTTGTAGCTCGAGGATGGCCCTTACGACAGGTTGATATTGACAATGCTTTCCTTCATGGTTCATTAACTGACACTGTTTTTATGCAACAACCTCAGGGTTATATTGACCCTGTCCATCCCAATTATGTATGTCAACTTCATAAGGCCATTTACGACCTTAAGCAGGCCCTAAGGGCTTGATTTGCTCAATTGACTTCTTGGCTAATAGGCTATGGTTTTATTGCCTCCAAAGTCGATCCATCACTTTTTATTTTTGCCCATGGTGATACATGCATCTGCCTCTAAATTTACGTAGATGATATAATAATCACCTCCTCCTCCTTCACTGCCATTAATTCCTTTATCTCTCTGCCTTGGGTATAGCCTTTCCAGTAAATAACCTTGGCCCCTTGTCTTTTTTTTCTTGGATTAGAAGTTGACTACTTACAGAATGGTCTCCTACTGTCTCAACATAAATTAGAAGTTGACTACTTACAGAATGGTCTCCTACTGTCTCAACATAAATACATCAAAGACCTTCTCACTAGAAGCAAAATGCTTCATGCGAAGCCTATGCCATCTCCTATGGCTACTTCCATGAAGTTGTCCAAATTTGACTCTCCCAGTTATGAAGATGATCATCACTTCCGTAGCATTGTAGGTGGTCTGCGGTATCTTTCCTTCACCAGACCTAACATCTCATTTGTAGTGAACAAGTTCTGTCAGTTCATGCACTCACCAAAACAATCCCACTGGGCTGCAGTGAAGAAAATACTTTGGTATCTCAAAGCCGCCATCAATTTTGGTATGTTCTTCTCAAATGCAGACTTTGATGTGGACTGGGTAGGATGCCCAGTTGATCGTCGTTCTACTGGAGGTTTCTGTATTTTCCTTAGAAAAACTCTTATCTCCTGGGGCTCAAAAAAACAAAGGATAGTTGCATGATCAAGCACGGAAGCTGAGTAAGAGTCTCTAGCTTCAGCTACTGCTGAGGTGATCTGGATACAAACTCTAATTCGTGAGTATGAAATTTCCTTATTGAAGGCCCTAACCCTATGGTGTGACAACATTGGGGCCACCTATTTGACTGCAAATCCAGTTTAACATTAAAAAACTAAACACATGGACATTAATTTCCATTTTATCAGTGATCAAGTCGCTGCCAAGACACTTCATGTTTCCTATATCAGTTCACAGGATCAGCTAGCAGATGCCTGTCTCTCCAATTAAAATGCTTGCCAAGTGCAGAAGGTGTGTGGTTGTTTCTAGGGAGAGTCCCAAGGTCGAATTCACAGGGATTTAAGTTTTGAAGAACTAAACTGAGACAAGATGAAGATGTTCTTTTTTTTTTTATTTGTTAAAAACTTGGAAAGAATGATGGTGAAAAAGGGATCAAGGACTAAAAACAACACAACTTGTGACCATCAAATGTGATTCAGTATGCATAAGTATGTAAGATGATATGATTCAAGTTGCTTTTCTTTGAATTGGGACAATGTATCTACTCTGTTGAATTTTTCATGGTACTTTCAAAGGTATCTAAACTTGATGATTTTCAGAAAAGAACTTTAAAACAATTTTTGAAAGTCTAAGAAACATTTTGTCAAACACCTAGGCCGTGGGTTCCCTTTCACAGATTGATTCCACAAAGGGTTAGTAGGACTTCTCAATTTCCTTCAAACACCATTTTAATCAAGAAAAAAAATGTTCGGATGATGTAAATGATTCATGCATACACAACATAATATTTGAAATAACCTCCATCAGATTTACCAAACTATCATTAAGTGTGTCAACAGAACCCAAAACCTTACCCCAACCCAAGAATCCACTGTGCCCTTTCAGCCGATGATGAATCCAAGGGTTAGTAAGCAAACCCTGAGATCAGCATCATAAAACCATATGGTAATAATTTCTCTGGATACCAACTTGCTAAACACGATGAGAAATCTTTAAACCCTAGGAAACGCAACCCATTCAAAGAACTCCTGAGCCTTGGTTTTAGAAATTACTCACACAGTCTATTTTCAAGCAAAGAAGAAAATCAAAACCAAACATGACAGACTTCGATTCTTTAAAAATTAAAAAAAATCTCCAAATCGACTCTGAAAATGAAAACTTCTCCCATGTTCCTTTGCCCTCTAATTACTCCCATTCTTATCCTTGTCCTCGTGCCTTCTCTCCACCTCTACTCCTGAATCTTCCATGAGTGGTTGGTTATCTCCTTCTATTCCGTGCGGTTCATCACTAGAGATTAGGGCTGGAATTAAAACAAAAAAGAGTGAGAGTGAGGGGAATTAGTTAAGCACTTAGAATATTTTATGAAATATGCTGCGCTGCCATGTCCTTAATGTGACTTAAACAAAGAAAAACATTCTTTTTATTTTTAATCATGCCTCAACCTTTCTTACTTCTATTTTAATGTATTAACAAAGCATGTAACATGTTTTTAATCTGAAACTTCCTCAACTTTATTCTTATTTAATACATTATTACCATTCTATCAACGTCTTTACAAAACCTCTGGTTTCAGATCAATTCTTCAAATTTCGAACAAGTCTCAAAGTGCTATCCACCCTACTGGACTTGAGGGGGAATATTAGAATTGATGATAGTGCTAAGGCAAATGTACAGAAAAATAATCTTCTAGAATAAACTGTAGACAATTGTATTTTACTTCTCTACTGTACTCTCTGCTATAGCTGTAACTAACTTTTATTCCCTTATGCTTGTATAAACATATGATGGAATCATCAATGAAATGCGCTGAGTATTGAGCAAAACCTTAGTCTGTCATTTTAGACTCACAAGATTAATCTTTAGACAACATCCTTAATGAGTCCTTTATTGACTGCAGCACCTCAAATGAGTTTGAGTGATTCCTCTATATCGTTATAGAGCTTGTGAGGATTAGGAATCATGCTTGGGTCAACTGACAAAGAAATAGTCATCTTGTTCACATAACGTTGAAAATGGAGAACCAGTGATTGCAATAGAAACAAGAGAACAATGTAGAACAAAGCATTAGGATCGATTTGTAAGCCACAGAGTTGGACTCCAAAGACATTTGCTTCAATTCATGTGCACTCAACATATTGACTTTCTGCATTATGTATTCTTTCGTATTTAAAAGTTCAAATTTGTTAAATTTGATAATTTTAAGTAAAAGAGAAATAAATACAGGAAGCGAGTCCTACAATATTTATTATTATTTATGTGAGTTTTATTGATAGAATTAAGTGCTCAACTTGCAAAATCGAAGAACACATATTAGTAAACCAAGATTACCAATAATTGCTTAGCAAATAAGAGTACCAATAAATAACATACCTCAAAGTTTTGGCAACCGAAATATCGGCACCACTCATTATTCTCTGTATGAGCAGTTCATCAACATGCTTTAATACCACAATAACATATTGGGTATTCATTTTAACGCTAGTTTCTTGAGCGTGAGACATTGCTAGTGCTACTACGTGCCTCAGACATTGTGTCAATATGAGCTACAAAAATCTTTCATCGTTAGTGATATTTTTAGAACTATCAACCCAACAATTACACCCCAGCAATATTTTGTCAAAAGAAAGAAGGCATGAATACAATATATAAAGTTTATGTTAGCTATTTCATAATCTGCTTTATATTTATTAATACAATTTAGTACTTGCTGACTGGCATCTTGGGCTTAAGAGCATAAACTTGGCAAGCTAGCATTGATTACAAGTGTAGAAGATTAACCCTTCATTTGATTCTGAAGACATTTATAGCAGGAGCTGTGGCATTTTATACATTATAAAACTCATAGCACATACAACACGTCTAATCTCACCCAATAGCATTGAATCCATGGTTGCAAACTGGCTGACTTTGTATAGACTGAAATCAAGTTAGCCCCAAACCAAATTTTAGAGACCAAAAGCTAGCCCAAGTTGGCCCTAAATTCGCACTATAAAAAGTTAAAAAGTCTATACACTTCCAGCTTTCATAGTAAAAATACATGACTTGTTTGCTTCTTCTTCTAATGTAAATTGAAAGCACAGTAATATAATACACATATTCTAGGATTAATGTTTTCCTAAATTAAACTGTTTTTTCTCCACTTGAAATCCATTCTATAACTTCCTAAATGCCAAATTGCAAATGCATTCCAAGTTAAATACTTTCCTAAGTTTTAATCCAATTTTATAAAACTAAACTATTTTTCTCCTCTTCAAGTACATTCTATAATTTCCTAAATGCCAAATTGCCAATGGCACAAGTTGAATACTTTCCTAAATTTTAATCCAATATTTGAAAACTAAACTGTTTTTTCCTCTTTATATACATTCTATAATTTTATAAACTACTATAATCCTAAGGCCATTTCAGCATACAATTTCATAAACTACTTTGCATTTCAGTTGGATTTTCTAGGCTCAATTTAGCTTTCGCATTGAGAAGGAGTCATATCTTAGCAAACATCAACCCATAGAGTAATTCGAGGGACAATTTATGCAAGAAAAAATTAAAACAAAGAAGAAATTACTTGATAGATAGATATAGAGTAACAACCTCGGTTTTTATGTAAGGAAACCTAGACCACGACATAAATGGAGATATGCACCATAATAACAACCAGCGGCGACGGTAGGCTCATTGGTGAGGGGGTTGGTCTCAGGCTTCGGGGAGTCCAATAGAGGGGAGACGAGAGAGCTCTTAAGATTTCAAATTTAGGAGAGAACACTAGAGGAGCTTTGATTTCAAGCTTTGGAATGGAGTGATTGTGACACCCCATTTTTACGTGTATCTTCACTAAAGGAATATTTTAATTTAATTAATATAATAGTTCTTTTATTTTAAATTAATGGATTTTAATTGGATTTTAATTGCTGTTGAGTTTAAATTGCTGTTTAATTTATTTTAGCTTGTCTTTGGATTTAAAATTAAATAGTTAGTTTTTACTAGTTATTTATTATATTTTAGCTTTACGTTGTGTTTAAAATATTTTCTTGGTTTTATTGCTTTTAAAGTTATTTTCGTTGGATTAGTCGTTGGACTGCAGAAGTGAGGATTGGACCTCATTTCTTTTCCTTCATCTTTTCTTTTCTCTTTTTCCTTTTTCCTTCTTCTCTTTTTCTTTCTTTTTTTTTTTCTTTCTTTTCCTTTTCTCCCGTGCATTTTCCTTCCTCCCCGTTCGGACTCGATTTCTCTCTCTCTCTCCTCACCCACGCGTTTAGCTCTCTACCGCCCAGACAACCGCCGTCCGGCGGACGTGGCCGACACAGCCACCACCAAAAGAACCCCTTCCGGCCGGTGAACACCTCCACCGAAAATCTCCTTCATCTGGCCAGCCGTTAACCCCCAGCAGCCCATCTAAGTCGCACGGCTTTTTGCCGTTTTCGGCGCCGTCACTCCACCTCCGTCCACCACCTCTTCACCACTTCTTCCCCTACCTCTTGCCGACCTAACCCACCCATTTCCGGCCTAGATCCGTCGCCAGAGCAGCTCCCATGAGCTCAACTCCGATTTACTTGTTTTTGCCTTCTACAAGCGTTTTCGCCGCCACCCACGGCCAAAGCTTGCTTCCACTAGCTTCATAAACATTCCTAGACCATTCCCTATCAATTTGGAGTCTTGGTTTGTCCTCGTTCAAAAGTGGGTATTTTGCGACCCACGGCCATAGTGCATTTGCACTGTTACGTTGCTTTCCGTTCACCGTTTTCTGCGCGCCGATCCTTCAAAAAATAATATATAGCACTGTAAGTATTTTTCAAACTTTGTTTTAGATTTAAATGTATTATTGCCTTTACAATAATTTATTTGTGATCTGGTTGGTTATTCCGGACTGAGTTCGAGGAGTCGGGGGTCGGTTGGAATTGAGGAAGGAGTTGTTTGTTGGTTGTTATTGATGTTCGGGATATGTTGGTTAATTCGTGTGATTTTAATTGCATGGCATTGTGCATACATGTTCATGTGCATTTTATTGAAAATGAGATTTTCATGAGTTAAATAGTTTTTGGGTGCGTGTGTATCACGACCCCAAGCCGAGATGGGGTATTATCTCGGTGGAGCTCCTCTGGTCATTCGGGAGCATAATATACTGAGTGACGTCCCCTGAGTTGTCGCTGGGCGACGACGGGAGCGGGACTAGAGGATGCTTGGCTACGAATGCGCCGGGCGCGGAACCGGGTATCGTTCTACTCACCGACTCTGTGGCCCCTTTGCTGGCGGGGGCTAGAGGATGCTTGGTTACGTACGCGCAGGGCGCGGAACTGGGCATCGCTTGTTACGAAGTCATACACGTAGTCGTTACCTGCGGTGTGGCACAGAGCCAGGGCTTGCGGATGACCCCTAGGGGAGGTCATGGTGCATTCGATTAAGGAAGAAAAATGGAAAATGGTTTTGAGACTGTTTTTGGGCCATTATCTGGGATAATGGCGAGGAATGATTTACATGAAAGGTTTTGGGCCAAATGGAACTTTTGTCGTACGTGGAAAAAATATGGTTTTTGGGACATGTGCATTGGGCATACTTCATGCATATTATTTTGGTTGTAATATGTTATTATTTTGTTTTGTTTGGATTTTACTTACCTGCGGCACAATTTTTGGTACCGTAGATTTTGATGCAGATCTAGAAGAGGAGGAGGCTGAGCCTGAGGAGGCGGCTCCGCCAGAGGAGTAGCTTGGATGGTTTTTATATATAATATATTTGTCGATATCTTTATTAGTATGTATTTGGATTTGAGATGATGTTGAATATGTAATGTTTTATTTACGCTTGGTTTAAACAGATTTGTAATTAATTAAAAAATTTGGTTACTTAGTTTTATGACTTATCTATCCGCTGCGTGTTTTTATTTGTACATATATTGCATGTGCACACACTTTGGGCACTTGGCGATGGGATGTGTGACTGTGTTGTCATCATCCCGACGTCTCGATTTCCACGTGGCCGTACGTGGGAGTTGGGGGCGTCACAGGTGGTATCAGAGCGGTTTGGCTCTGGGTAAAACCACATGTCCCATAGGAGCGGTGGAACCTCAGGATGAATTACCGAGAGGCGATGGAAATTTTGCCATGGCTCGAGCGTTAAACCGTTTGACGGAATATTTGCAATGAGGCGAGCAAAGTAGAGAGGCTCAAATTAGTGAGCTAAACAAATTGACTAAATATCTGCAGCGAGGGGAACAAAGTAGAGCGGTGCAAGCTGGGTGCACCTATGAGTGCTTCTTAGCACACCGTACCCCTGCTTTTACTGGAGAAGAAGATCCACTTCGAGCTGGAAAGTGGATCAGAAATATAGAAAAGACGTTTGAAGTCTGTGGTTGCATGGAGGCGCAACAAGTGCTCTATGCAAGTTATTTGTTACAAGGTACTGCCTCCGAATGGTGGGAGACAAAAAGAGAAATGCTGATGTTAGAATTGAGATCCTTTGCCGCTGTGACTTGAGAGTGGTTTAAAAAAGAGTTTAATGATCGGTTCTTTCCTGCACATGTGAGGCGGCAAAAAGCTAGAGAATTTTCTAGTCTAGTCCAAGGAAATATGACCGTGGAACAATATGCCTGAAGATTTGTAGAGCTTGGGCAATTTGCTTCTCATCTTATCACCACGGAGGAGATGTAAGCCGAGCGCTTCCAAGAGGGTCTGCGACCCGAGATATGTTGGATGGTGGTTTGCCTCCGGATTACTATTTTCCAAGAATTGGTTGATTTGGCTATTATTGCAGAACGAGAGATTAATTTGAGCGTGGGCTCCCCTACAAGTCAGAAAAGACAGAGTTTTACTGGAGAAGGAAGTAGCTCTGGTTCACCTTAGAAATTTATTCAGCGGACCGGGACTCGACCACAAGCAGCCTCAGGAGTGCGTATAGGAGGTCGGATGCCCATTTGCGGAAGGTGCAATAGAGCCCATAAGGGGGAGTGTTGGCAAAGTGGTAGGACCCAGTGTTACCGCTGTGGCCACGAGGGGCATTTTGCTTGCGAGTGCCCTAATAGAGTTCAAGGAATCCGTGGAGGACAACGCGGTGGAAGAACTAATCAGAGGCAAGTTGTGCAGGCTTGAGTATATGCTGTTACCCCTGAAGAGGTGGATGATGAGGCACCAGCGACCCACGATGCTGGAGTGATTACAGGTATGGTTCTAAATTAATTTTTGGATTTGATGTTTGGTGTGGTTTGGTTTTTTCTTTGTTTTGGATTTCATGGGTCTATGTGGTTGGTCCAGGAAGAGTCCGATTGTATGATTTTTATGCTTGCACATTGTTTGATTCGGGTGCATCTCAGTCGTTTGTGTCATCTACGTTCGCGCGGTTATGTAATTTGGTTACGGGACCCCTACCAAAATCATTAGTGGTGAGTCTTCCAAATGGTGAAATGATTTGTTGTTCTAAAATTGCGTTGGGTTGTCCTTTGGATTTTGGTGGAAGGACACTTGATACCGATTTGGTTGTATTCAAGTTGTTGGGATTTGATATTATTCTTGGGATGGATTGGTTATATCGGTATTGTGCAAGTATTAATTGTAGAAGTCGTGTAATCAGCTTTCAACTCCCAGATGGTGATTATCTAGAATTTATGGGAAGTAAATTAAAAGAAAAGTCGGTAGTTATATCGGCAATTCAAGAGAAGAGAGATATTGCTTGTGGAGCGGATGCCTTTTGGGTTCAAGTGGTATCTACGCCAATTAGGAAAAAGTCTTTAGCAGATATTCCAGTTGTGGAAGAATTTCCTGATGTGTTTGTAGATGATTTGCCGGGGTTACCTCCTGTCCGCGAGTTGGAGTTCGCTATTGATTTGGAACCTGGAGCGGCTCCTGTGCATAAAGCCCCTTACCGTATGGCACCAGCTGAGTTAAAAGAGTAAAAAGTCTAATTGCAAGAGTTAGTTGACAAGGGGTTTATCCAGCCAAGCACTTCGCCATGGGGTGCACTAGTTTTATTTGTTAAAAAGAAAGATGGCACTCTTAGAATGTGTATTGATTATTGAGAACTTAATAAAGTGACCATCAAGAATAAATACCCTCTCCCAAGAATCGACGATTTATTTGATCAGTTTCAAGGAGCAGCTATCTTTTCGAAGATCGACTTGAGATCAAGATATTATCAGTTGCGAATAAGAGATAGAGATATCCCCAAGACTACTTTCAGATCAAGATATGGGCATTATGAGTTTAAAGTGATGCCTTTTGGGTTGGCTAATGCCCCTGCAGCTTTTATGGATATGATGAATCGGGTTTTTCGACCTTATTTGGATTCTTTTGTGGTGATCTTCATTGATGATATTTTAATTTATTCTCAGGATATTGAAGAGCATGCTTATCACCTTCGCTTAGTGCTTGGGAAGTTACGAGAGCACCAGCTGTATGCGAAGCTTAGCAAGTGTGAATTTTGGCTGGAAGAAGTTAAATTTCTCGGGCATGTAATTTCCCGAGACGGTGTGGCAGTTGATCCCAGTAAGGTGGAAGCTATTTTATCATGGCAACGTCCTTCGACTGTGCGCGAGATTCGAAGTTTCTTGGGACTTGGTGGATACTATAGAAGATTTGTGGAGGGATTTTCCCGATTATCCGGACCTCTCACCGCTTTGACTAGAAAGAATGCACAGTTTATTTGGTTAGACAAGTGCGAGAGGAGTTTCCAGGAATTGAAGAACAGATTGACAACTGCGCCAGTATTAGCACTTCCAGAACCACATAAGCCATTTGTAATTTTTAGTGATGCATCTAAATTTGATTTGAGATGTGTTCTCATGCAAGAAGGACGAGTTGTGGCTTATGCATCTCGTCAACTGAAGGACCACGAGAAGAATTACCCGACACATGATTTAGAATTGGCTGCAATAGTATTTGCTCTTAAGATTTGGCGACACTATTTATATGGGGCTGTTTGCGAAGTCTACACCAATCACAAGAGTTTAAAGCATCTATTTTCTCAGAAGAATCTCAATATGAGACAAAGGCGATGGTTAGAGCTAATAAGTGATTATCAGTGTGAGATTAAATACCATCCAGGAAAAGCAAATGTAGTTGCTGATGCCTTGAGCCGAAAGTCACACTTAGAGGATGAAGTTGAATCTTCTAGAATGGATTCAATACTTTGCGGGATGAGAAGGCTCCTCATTGGGAGTTCGCAACAAGAGGAAGTGATATCTTTAATTCTTGACATTCGAGTAGTTGATTTTGAAGAATTGAAGACTCTTCAAAGAAAAGACCCGAAGCTTTTGGACATTAGAAAAAGGGTCAGAAAATCTAGAGGGCCATTGCACTACAGTTTGAATAAATATGGGATTCTTCGATTCTGAGATCGTAGAGTAATTCCAAGGACTCAGAATTTAAGGAGCGAATTATGGCAGAGGCTCACGTGGCTCCCTATTCCGTTCATCCTGGTAGCACAAAAATGTATCGGGACTTAAAGAAAAATTATTGGTGGGAAGGAATGAAAAGGGATATTGAGAGATGTGACACTTGCCGTCAAGTCAAGGCCGAACATCAAAGACCAGTAGGTTTGCTTCAGCCCTTTCCTATTCCTGAATGGAAATGGGATGATATCACTATGGATTTTGTAGTGGGCTTACCGAGGACTCCCAGTGGAAAGAACTCAGTTTGGGTGATTGTTGATCGATTGACTAAGTGTGCCCACTTCTTACCGGTCAATAATACTGATTCCCTAGGAAAATTGACTCGCATGTATGTAAAAGAAATAGTGCGATTGCATGGGATACCCAAGAGCATAGTGTCAGATCGGGATCCAAGGTTCACATCCCATTTCTGGAAGAGCTTGCAGGCGGCTCTAGGTACTAAATTAAAGTTTAGTACTGCTTATCACCCTCAAACGGATGGGCAATCTGAGCGCACCATTCAGACTCTTGAAGATATGTTGCGAGCGTGCGTTATGGATTTTCAAGGGAGTTGGGAAAATCATTTGCCACTCATAGAATTCGCTTATAATAACAGCTTCCATGCATCCATCCAAATGGCTCCTTATGAAGCTTTGTATGGGAGAAAATGTAGATCACCCTTGTGTTGGGATGAAGTCGGGGAGAAGAAAATAATTGGGTCTGAAATAATTCAGGAAATGCAAAATCAGATTCAGATTATAAGAGACAAGATGGCTGCAGCTCAAAGTTGTCAGAAAAGTTATGCGGATACCAGGAGGAGAGAATTGTCTTTCGAAGAAGGCGATTGGGTTTATCTCAAGGTCTCTCCCATGAGAGGAGTTAAGCGTTTTGGGAAGAAGAAGAAGCTGGATCCAAGATATGTTGGACCTTTTCAGATTTTGGAGAAAGTAGGGTCCGTCGCTTACAGAGTTGCATTGCCAGAATATTTTGGGGATATTCACGATGTCTTCTATGTTTCATCTTTGAAAAAGAGTTTTGGACAACAAGAGCCACGCTTTGTTGACCCAGAGTGTATTCAGCTACAACCTGATGTTACTTATGAAGTTGTACCGACACAGATTATGGATTGGAAAGAGCAACAGTTGAGATCCAAGATGATACCTCTGGTGAAGGTGGCATGGGGAGATCCGTTGGCTCAAGATTTCTCTTGGGAGAGAGAAGCAGATGTGAGGGAGCAGTATCCGTATTTGTTCGAGTAAACGGCGGTATGTTCCTTAAACTTGGTCCATGAGGAATATTTTGGTTTGCTTTAACATTAGCGTTTGACCTTGCAAATTTCGAGGACGAAATTTATTTTAAGGGGGGGAGGATGTGACACCCCGTTTTTACGTGTATCTTCACTAAAGGAATATTTTAATTTAATTAATATAATAGTTCTTTTATTGTAAATTAACGGATTTTAATTGCTGTTGAGTTTAAATTGCTGTTTAATTTATTTTAGCTTGTCTTTGGATTTAAAATTAAATAGTTAGTTTTTACTAGTTATTTATTATATTTTAGCTTTACGTTGTGTTTAAAATATTTTCTTGGTTTTATTACTTTTAAAGTTATTTTCGTTGGATCAGTCGTTGGACTGTAGACGTGAGGATTGGACCTCATTTCTTTTCCTTCATCTTTTCTTTTCTCTTTTTCCTTTTTCCTTCTTCTCTTTTTCTTTCTTTTTTTTTTTCTTTTCCTTCCTCCCCGTTCGGACCCGATTTCTCTCTCTCTCTCTCTCTCTCCTCACCCATGCGTTCAGCTCTCCACCGCCCAGACCACCGCCGTCCGGCGGACGTGGTCGACACAGCCACCACCAAAAGAACCCCCTCCAGCCGGTGAACACCTCCACCGAAAATCTCCTCCATCCAGCCAGCCTTTAACCCCCAGCAGCCCATCTAAGTCGCACGGCTTTTTGCCGTTTCCGGCGCCGTCGCTCCACCTCCAGCCACCACCTCTTCACCACTTCTTCCCCTACCTCTTGCCGACCTAACCCACCCATTTCCGGCCTAGATCCGTTGCCGGAGCAGCTCCCATGAGCTCAACTCCGATTTACCCGTTTTTTCCTTCTACCGGCATTTTTGCAGCCACCCACGGCCAAAGCTCGCTTCCACTAGCTTCATAAACATCCCTAGACCATTCCCTATCAATTTGGTGTCTTGTTTTATCCTCGTTCAAAAGTGGGTATTTTGCAACCCACGGCCACAGTGCATTTGCACTGTTACGTTGTTTTTCGTTCACCGTTTGCTGCGCGCCGATCCTTCGAAAAATAATATATAGCGCTGTAAGTATTTTCCAAACTTTGTTTTAGATTTAAATGTATTATTGCCTTTATAATAATTTATTTGTGATCTGGTTGGTTATTCGGGACTGAGTCCGAGGAGTCGGAGGTCGATTGGAATTGAGGAATGAGTTGTTTGTTGGTTGTTATTGATGTTCGGGATATGTTGATTAATTCATGTGATTTTAATTGCATGGCATTGTGCATACATGTTCATGTGCATTTTATTGAAAATGGGATTTTCATGAGTTAAATGGTTTTTGGGTACGTGTGTATCACGACCCCAAGCCGAGATTGGGTATTATCTCGGTGGAGCTCCTCTGGTCACTCGGGAGCGCAATATACTGAGTGACGTCCCTTGAGTTGTCGCTAGGCGACGACGGGAGTGGGACTAGAGGATGCTTGGCTACAAACACGCCGGGTGTGGAACCGGGCATCGCTCTACTCACCGACTCTGTGGCGCCTCTGCTGGCGGGGGCTAGAGGATGCTTGGCTACGTACGCGCAGGGCGCGGAACTGGGCATCGCTTGTTACGAAGTCACACACGTAGTCGTTACCTGCGGTGTGGCACAGAGCCAGGGCTTGCGGATGACCCCTAGGGGAGGTCATGGTGCATTCGATTAAGGAAGAAAAATGGAAAATGGTTTTAAGACTGTTTTTGGGCCATTATCTGGGATAATGGCGAGGAATGATTTACAGGAAAGGTTTTGGGCCAAATGGGACTTTTGGCGTGCGTGGAAAAAATATGGTTTTTGGGACATGTGCATTGGGCATACTTCATGCATATTGTTTTGGTTGTAATATGTTTTTATCTTGCTTTGTTTGGATTTTACTTACCTGCGGCACCATTTTTGTTATCGTAGATTTTGATGCAGATCTAGAAGAGGAGGAGGCTGAGCCCGAGGAGGTGGCTCCGCCAGAGCAGTAGCTTGGATGGTTTTTATATATAATATATTTGTTGATTTCTTTATTAGTATGTATTTGGATTTGAGACGATGTTGAATATGTAATGTTTTATTTACGCTTGGTTTAAACAGTTTTGTAATTAAACAAAAAATTCTGGTACTTAGTTTTATGACTTATCTATCTGCTGCGTGTTTTTATTTGTACACATATTGTATGTGCACACACTTTGGGCACTTGGCGATGGGATGTGTGACCGTGTTGTCATCATCCCGACGTCTCAATGTCCACGTGGCCGTACGTGGGAGTTGGGGGCGTCACAGTGATGATGGCTCAATGATGAGGTTACAGTCAAAAATCCGAGGGATGAAGGCGACGGTGGCAACGGTTCAACTCAATGGTGACGCTCCAGGCCTTGGGGAGTCGACTTGTTTCAAATTTGGGAGGGAGGGTGGAGTCGTGGACAAGAGCGAGGGAGGGATGGATCTGAATGGGATGCATATAGGAGATCTAAGAGGAGTACTGGGTTTTTTGATTTGGGAGGGAGGGTGGATTTGTGGACGAGAGTGAGGAAGGGATGGATCTGAAGAGGATGTATAGGGGAGATCTGAAAGGAGTATTGAGGTTTTTGATTTGGGAGGGAGGGTGGATTCATGGATGGGAGGGTGGGAGATTTTGTTTTTAATTTCAGCTCGATTTTTTTGTAATTAAAGGAGCCACATCAGTCGGGATGCAAGGCTTGGGAGATTTACTCGGTGGGTCTAGCATTTCTATCCTCGTTTGTTTTCACAACTCTTCTTAACTTATTTCATCTCATCTCATTTCATCTAATTATTACAACTTTTTAAAATTTTCAAACAACATAAAATAAATAATTCAATTTTTTTCAAATCCTAAAACAAAAATAATATTAAAAAATATATTTTAATTCTATTTTATTCAACTTTCATTTCAACTAATCTCATCTTATCCATGAAAACAAATAAGGCTAAATCTATCTTTTAACTTTATATTTGTACTCTCCTAGTAAGAAAAATAAAGGTATTGTTTTTGGAAAATTTAAAGCCATAATAACTTTTTCTTTTTCAAATCAAAAGAAAATTTTAGGATTATGCATTCTTACAGCTAATGAAAGTTCAAATATATCTATTTAACTTTAACTTTAGAGCTCAAATCAGCAGAAAAAAAAAATCAATTATGTGAACTACAGTCATACTGTTATGTATGTTATTTCATTCTCTAAGTAGAATACTAGATTAACGAATCTATAGAATTTTTTAAACTTTTTATTCAAACTTTTAAGACTTAAGAATCCTATCATGAATCTATCGGAATATAATTTTCTTCCTTTTAAATGAAATGGATAGCATCGTTTTAATATAAAATGATGAATGTTTTGATCATTTACCACTGTGTTGCTAAGTGAAATAATTAAAATATTTTTATATAAAATAGATACTATCCATACTATAAGAAAAATCGATTTTTGTGACAATTATCTTATAATAAAAAAGATTATTTCTGACGAAAATGATAATGGCAACCAAAAGAATTATTTTTGATGAAAATTAGTACGTTTTTATTAAAAATAGTCATTTTAATTACAAAATACTGATCACAAAAATCTATTCTTTTTATAGCGACAATTTCGTTAGAAACAGAGATGATATGTGTTAATCTAAAAACGTTAGACCCAATTTTATGTTTACGAAAGAAAGTTCAAATCATCACATGGCCATGGACCTTTCCATGCCTGGATTTCATTAAGCCCTTGGGCCTTATATACTATGAGCTTGGCGTAGGAGAAGCGAAAGTGGCGGCTACCTCTATATAATGGCGGTTAAGGAAGCAATAGGCCATCGTACCAATTTGAAATGATGGATATATGATATAGGAAAAAAGATAAGACATATCAAACAAGTTTATAATATTTATTCCTGTCCATATAAAATATTGTAGGCCTCATTTATTTAGAGTTTGAAGATCTATTTAACACATTTTTTTAACACACGCATCACACTTCTAATGTTTGAACTTTCCACTTGAGTTCTTACATTAGCTATATATTAGCATCCTTTATTTATCACTTCCACTTGAGTGGATATTTTGGACTCGCAAGATCAATCTTTAGACAGCATCCTTGATGAGTCCTTTATTGACTACGGCCTGTCGGATGAGTTGAAGTGATTCCTCTATATCGTTACAGAGCTTGTGAGGATCAGGAATCACACTTGGGTCAACAGCCAAAGAAATAGTCATATTGTTCGCATAACTTTGATAATGGAGAGCCAATGACTGCAATAGAAACAGGAGAAAAACGTAGAACAAAGCATTAGAATTTGTAAGTGGACTTCAAAGACTTTTTCTTCAATTAATATGAGCTCAACATATTGACTTTCTGCAATATTACATATTCTTTCGTATTTAAAAAGTTCTCAAGTTTGTTAAATTTAAAAGTTTTAAGTGAAAGAGAAAGAAATACATGAAACGAGTGCTAGCTATAATATTATTAATTATTATTTGTGTGAGTTTTATTGGATAACTTACATTTGGGGGCCCATAAACAGCAGGAGCAAGGTACGCAATTGGATGGCCATAAAAGCTAATATCCTCTTGCGGACCAATCACTCCGGAAATGCCCATTGTTATATTGGAGAGAGCTCGGTGTATTATTGCAGCAGCAACCTGTTATATATCCATGATGTAAACATAATTTATGACATTATTCAGCAGCTTGTCATGCAGCTCGATCTCTGATGATAAACATATTTTTTCTGCAATGATATACTCATTTTCTTTTTTAATAATGATTTGTACAAATCTCAATATAAAAGGCTCGTGCAATCCATTTGTAAAAAAGGGAATCATATAATGAAAAAATATAAAAAAAAAAAATTACTTTTTTTAAACAAGACCTACTTATTTATAAAGTGTCTGCGCGCAAGGCTTCTACCGTTATGTATGTAAGTAATGGTATAATAACTTAATTACTTATATGGGATGAATGCTTCACTTTTTTTTAGTCCAAAGTATGAATTTGGATATGATTAACTCCTTGGTAATAATTTATTTGTCAATAACTAGCTTGAGTTATAAAAATGAAGTGTTAGGTCCAAGCTGGAGATCGATCGTATGTACGTACGTACGTACCTTGGTACCAAATGTTTTGAATACTAACCCAACACACGTATTTGTGAATATAGGTCCAAGTGAGAGCTTTTTTCTATCAATGGAGGCCTTTGCTTTCCGAACATAATCCAATGGGTCGTCTTGCAAAGCAATGGTGAATGGGAGGAAAATATATCCCATCAAATTGCCCCACCTAATTTTCGACCCCTTAGCCATCATATCAGCCATATCCTGTTTAAATTATGTTAGAAGTATGCAGATGATTGATGCATGGTCATTTAGAGTTTGTACTTTTTTTTTAGAGTTTGGATTTATTGTAGCATTAAGGCATATTGGGATGATGCTATATTTTTCAAACTATGATAGAAAGATAATTTACCTGTATTCCTGCAGACTTTCTGAGATTGACGAGAATGACTGTCCTAAGGTGGATACCTTTGGGGATATTGCTATTGCTTTGCTTCACCCGCCCATCTTTCGTCTCCTCACCTGTACATGATGAGTGAACTATATATGCATTAGGGATAAGTACTATATATTAATGCTGGTGTCGGTAGCTTATACATGATATGCATATTGAAAAATACTATACATTAATCATCATTGTGATCTTATTATTTGCTGATACGGAATCAATGACTGACATCTTATCAGTTAAGCATTTAATTAATACCATATTAGAAGACGATGAATATAATTACCAGGAAGCTGCTTTAATTTAATTCCTAGCTAGAAGATAAGAGCTACTTCCTTTGGGAATTACTGCAACAACTAAACATGATATAGAGTCATGCCCCTGCATAATTGCTTGAGCAGAAGTGAAAATGGGGACTTTTCACATTAAAAATGCCATGATCAGCATGAATGAGGTTAAACAATACACTAATATATTACAAAATGATTGTCTATAGAATTGTTGGAAACTTACTATATCTATGATTCAGATATCTCGATAGGCCAGCTTGAACTATTCCAACAACAACGTCGTTTACGGTCTGTAAAAATATTCATCCACAATATCAAAAGATTAATGCTACATATAATCGTGAAATGTGCAAATGCCGCGCAATCGTTTTGAAAAAAAGTAGGGTCCATGATTAAAAAGTTAGTTTTTTTTTTTTTCATGTGGGTCCCGTATTAATTCACTTTTTTTCAAAGAGACTGCACGTCATTTGCACAATCATGACTGCAACTATCATTTCTCATAATATCAAAATTATATGAAAAAAATAAAAGCTTCATTTATTAGCTTGGATCGTATAAAGAAAGTGCATAAACAAATGCCTATGAATTGACAATTAAGCATCACATGTGCAGCTTGAAACAATCTTACGATGGAACCACACGCTTATAAAAGCCATCCCAATGTGGTTTTGGAGAGAGATCAGACGGTGTTTACTTTGGTTTTTATTACAAATATATTCAAACTTTTTTTTATATATGTTTATATTATATAACTAAAATAAAGTCTTAGTAATCATAAATTTTTAGCTACGAAAATGACTTTTTTATGACAAATAGATTTGGTTCAAAAACAACAATTTTGTTTTAGTGAATAAAAGATCTCGTAAATAAATTTGAACTCATTTAAAAAAATGAATTGGTTGGGAACATAGCTATAATGACCCGACCCGATTATAAGCCCCAAGACGAAATGTCTTTAAATTTAGGGGTGACAATATATGACACGACTCGTTAACTTAACATAAATATGACACGATAATAGTGAGTTTGGGTCAAAATGGATTAATCCGTTAAAACAAGATTGTTTAATGGGTTGATAACGGGTTAATCCGTTTTGACACATTATAACCCATTATGACCCCGTTAAGAAATTTAAAATTATAATTATACCCTTATACAAAAAAGTAATATTTTTATAATTTTAATTTCGATATTTTTATTGTTTGAATTGTAATTTTGGACTTGTAGTTAATTTTATAATTTTTATAGAGATTGTAATTTTAACATTTATATACAATTATACTAAATTTAATCAGGTCAAACTAATTAATTTTGGGTCTATTCCGTTCATTTACATAAATGGATTAAAACAGGTTGACATGACATGACTCGTTACGTTAATGGGTCGTATTAGGGATTGATATTTTGACATGATAAGTTTAACGAGTCGGGTTCACGTTACCCATATGGTATAATATATATGTCTTAACACGACATGAACACGATCTGTTAACATGATTTGATACCTCTATTTAAACCCAGTCTAATCCGGTTTTAAAAAATAAAATAAAACAAAAAACAATGTCATTTTGAGACAAAATCTTAAGAGAAATGATATTTGCAGTCATAGATTGTGCAAGCGCCGCGTAGTCTATTTGAAAAAAGTAGATTACTACGGGACCCACATGAAAGAAAACTAACTTTTTAGTTGTGGATCCTAATCTTTTTCAAAACGATTACGTGGTACTTGCGCACTTCACGACTATATATAGTATTACTCAAATCTTAAATCCCTCTTATCTTCTTCCTCCCCTTGCCCAACGTCTCTTTTCTCCTTTGTCTCTTGTGTGTGGAACCCTCCCCACTCTTGACTTGTTCTTATCTCTGTGTTCAAAGCCGCCGCTGCTCCCTTCACCCTCGACGTAAGACGCCACTATTGGCGGTAAATCTATCTCACTTTTCTCCCTTTGTCTCTCTCTATCTCGGTATCTCTTAATCATTCTCTTTGATGTTCTGTAGTACCTAGCCCCGGGTTGTTTATCCCAAGTTTGTACCGCATCGCCGCTGGTAATTAAGTCACTCCATTGCTCTCTTTCTCTCAATTGTTCCTCTCTCTCTCTCTCTCTCTCTCTCTCTGTGTGTGTGTACTAAGCTAGCCATCGTGACTAGTGGAGGTTGCCACATGTCCAACCGTGTTGTCTTTCTCAGTTGAACCCTCCTTGAAGTGATGCCACCTTGCTCCTAAAATCTAGTTGCTCCACCGCACTTCGTTGTGGTAAGTGTTTTTCGATTCTCTCTCTCTCTCTCTCTCTCTCTCTCTCTATTGTGTAATTGCCGGTCCATCTAGCTATTGCTAACATGGGTTGTTTAGTTTTTCGGACTGTTGAGAAATTTTGTGGATTAAGACTGTTTGTGAAATTTGTGTAAATTGATTGGTTTGAGTTGAGGTCAGTTTTGAGATATCATGGACATTGGAGGAAGTGGTTTGTGGTCTTGAATTCGGTATAAAAATATGTTCGAGTGGTGTATGTGTTTTGTGATGTGGGGCTTCTAATAGAGTTTAAGTGAAATTCGAGGGTGGGTTGATTATCAGTGGAGTTGTATTTTTGGGACATATCGTCCTCGGGTCATTAAAAAGTCGAGGCTCCAAGTGGACTAGATGTTGAATGGGTCGTTTATGGACTCAAGAGTTGGTTCTAAACGAGTTGTAGTCCAAACTATAGAATTTCGTTATTTATGTTGGTTTAATGATGCTATGAGCTATTAATATACCAGTGGTGATTTAGATTAGGTTATGATATTACTATTGTTTGGGTTCAATGCTTAGATAGTATACTTGAAAAGTTAGGTAAGCAGTGCTCCTATATATGCTAGACTTTGTCCAAAAAATTGTCTGAATTGAGTAATCTTGGTGATTTTCTGCACACTCAATATTTGAGAAATAAAATGAAATATTTCTGTCATGATTGTTGTAGACATGAATATTTTTGGTACTCTATTTCGGTATTGAATAAAAATGCAAATATGAAGTTTGAAACTTTAATATGATTATATAATATTTATATGCTCACTACTCTGTTCTTATATGATATTGCATCTAAAAATCATTTGGCATGACATTCTATTTTTGCTTCGTACCACGGGTGTAAAATTATGGCCTTTGTTATTATGTTGGTACCAACATCTTTGTTTTTGAGTGCACCTACTTTTGGAGACAATGATTTTTTAAGTAGGTCTTTGTTGTATGCACCCTTGGCAAGCTGAGTTGAAAATGGGAGATTTCACTTCTGTTTCTGCTCAATTTGCCTAGGGAGTTTGCGCAACCCTACTACATGGGTTAAACATGACATATGTTATGTTACGATGTTGTTTCAATTAAGCTTATGCCAAAGGTCTTTTGTATATATTATTATTATAATAAAATGTTTAGAAAATATCATTGCTATTTTTTTAGACTGTTTGTTTCTGCATTCTGTAACTGGTTCATGCTTACATACTAGTATAGGGTCACTGCTTATTGCATCGGTGGACTCACCTATTTATCTCCACCATTTTCTTTTTAGATGGCGTAGATGGTTATGACAGTTGGAATAGATGTCACATGACAACATTATAAGAGAAATATGATATAAGTGCTAGGTGACATATATCATGGATTGGTGAGATTTTTGAGAATATTTAGAACTAGTGTTGAGTTTACTTTTATTAGAATGGTTTTTGAGGTATGTGATTTTAGGAGATTGTTGTATCTAAGTTTTATATTTTATGGATTTCTAGTTAGAAGGGATGTGCATCCCCAAGGATCGAGGCTTGATAACATCTTAATGACTAATGTAAATAATAAAATTAAACAAAAAACAACTTGAAATGATAATTGCTCGATTTGGTTATGCTAGAATCCTAAATTGAAGTTGTGTTCCTATTAATGCCGAAAACTTTGAAAATAAGACATAATGGTTGCCCACATGTTAGCCACAACATGCCAAAAATTTTGTTGGAATTCCAAATGGATAATGATGACTTACTATCTCTTACCATCCATTTACTACTCTATAGTGTACTTGAAACTTTTTGTTTTTTATTATTATTTTCTTTTGAATATTTTTTTGACATCCTTAATCATTAAGGAGTAATTAAAAAATTATACAATTTCACTAATAGTCACTTCCTTAATTATTAAATAAAAAAATAATAAAAAAATTAAAAAAAATAAAGACAGTAATAAATAGGTGATAGGAGATAGTAAGCCTATTATTATCCATTCCAAATAGATGCAAAGTTTGATAACCCTAAGACACTCTCATCAAAATGCAAAAAGTTGCAGAAGGTATCATGTAAACAACTGGTGGCTAAAGAAATGGCTAGCCGATACAATATATACTAGTCCAATCTAAAATTTATAGATAAAATAAAGAGTTATGCTACATACAGTTATTTTTGCATACTCTTTGCGCCCATTTTACTGTTGTGATTGATCAAAATAGTTATTTTATATTAAAAAAAGTGACGCAGCTAATTACATTAGTGGAGTATATAAGGAGTACGTAAAAATGAATAGCACATAGAGTTTTTGTAAAATAAAATAAGTCTCTTTAATTAAAAAAATATTTAAAATGTAAAACATCTAATATGTAATCATAATATATTATTTTTCCTATTTTACTAAAATAATATTTAAATTTTGAATAAAATGATATAAAACAAGTAATTTAGTTAAACATTCGAATAAATAATATTTCAATTGGAAACTATCAGTTCTTAAATTTTTAAATGATAGAAAGTATTTTAAGTGTCACTATAAGTTTGGAAAAATGTTAATTGAGGCTGAAACAATGGAGTAAGAATTCCCACAAAGGCCAGACTAAGCTTGAGAAGATCAAACACTTGCAAGTATAAAATGTTGAGAATCTTAATGCAGAGATCAAACAGTTGCAATGTGAGGTGAATGCATGGCTAGAAGAGGACCACATCAGATGGAAGCAAAGGGCAAGGCAAGCTTGGCTAAAAGATGGGGACATGAATACTAAACATTTCTATAAGTGTGCCAGTCAAAGGAAGAAGACTAATACCATCAATAAGATCACTGACAGGTATGGCAACTCTACTTCTAACATTGAATTTATTAGTAGAATTTTTTAGGAATTTTTCTAGGATTTGTTTGCTACTTCTAATCCCGGAGGCATTGAGATGTGCCTAAGTCCATTACAAAATTCAGTCATTGAGGAGGTGAACATTAGCCTCACCAGAGTCTTCTTTGAAATGGAAGTTAAGGAATCCGTCTTCTCAATGAATCCTCTTGGCTCCTTTGGACCAGATGGTTTTCCTGTTGTTTTCTATCAACAATACTGGGACATTGTGGGAACTGGAGTATGTGCTACAGTTCTGGAGGCTCTTAATCATGAAGGTGGATGGCCTAAATGATACTTTCATTGCTCTTATACCAAAAAAGAAAAATCCCTCCATTGTTTCTAATTTCAAGCCAATTAGCCTTTGCAATGTCTTTTATAAAATAATTACTAAAGTCCTAGCAAACAAGTTGAAATTTGTTTTCTCTGATTTGATCTCACTAACTCAGAGTGCATTTGTCCTAGACAGGCTAATTATTGATAATGTAATTGTGGCTTTCAAAACTTTTCATACAATGAAGTGTATAATGAAAGGAAGAGAAGATTTTATGACCTTAAAACTAGACATGAGTAAAGTCTATGACTGGATTGAATAGGGGTTCCTGCAGGTAGTTTTGGAGAAAATGGGGTTTGCACAAAAATGTGTATCCACTGTGTCTTACTCCATTCTTTTAAATGGATTCCCACAATAATGTTTCTTCCCTTCTAGAGGAATTAGGCTAGGTGATTCCCTTTCACCCTACCTTTTTATCCTATGCTCTAAGGCCCTCAGCTGTTTATTGAATTAGGCAAAAGTGGATGGTATGATTATTGGACTGCCACTGGGCAGAAGTCATGTTTCCATTAACAACCTGTTTTTTTTGTAGAATATAGCCTGTTGTTTTGTAAAGCAAACTCTCTTGAATGGAGCAGGATGGTAAGCCTTTTGGATGTCTATGAGAAAGCCTTGGATCAAAGGCTAAACAAGGAGACAAGTTTTATCTTTTTTAGGAGTAACACAAGGAGTGAACCAAAGGATCTGATTATTAGAGCTATAGAAATAAAAGCCACTGGATCTTATGAAGAATATTTGGGGCTACCAGCCTCTGCGGGAAGATCAAGGTTTAGCTCCTTTAGAGATATTCTTGACAAAGTGAGAGTCAATTTGAGCAACTGGAGAACAACTTTTCTCTCTCAAGCAGGTAAGGAGGTTCTGTTGAAATTAGTAATACAAGCAGTACCAACTTACTGTATGTGATTATTCAAATTGCCAAAGAAGCTGATCTATGAGCTTAACAAAGTTGTGAAGAACTATTGGTGGGGTCAACAAGCAAATGAGAACAAAATCCATCGGATAAAGTGAGATTAGATGAGAAAAGCAAATAGAGTAGGTGGGCTTGGATTTAGATATTTTGAAGACTTCAATCTTGTCATGTCAGCAAAATAATGCTAAAGGACTTTTAAAAGTCTTGACTCTTTGACAGCACAGGTCCTTAAAGCAAAGTATTTCCCTAGTGCAAATTTCCACCAAGCAAAACTGGGTAGTACTCCTTCTTATGTAGGCAAAGTTTGTTGGCTGCAAGACCACTTTTGAAAGAATGACTTTTCTGGAGAATTGGAAATGGGGAACAAGTTAGTATTTGGGATGATAAGTGGATCCCTCAACCTGCTACTTACAAGCGTCAAAGCTCTATCAGATTCCTCCAGGCAGACACTAAGGTTTCAAACCTTACTGATTTACCTAGCAAGCAATGGAAGCTATCCTTAGTGTATGCAATTTTCTCCAAGGAAGAATCTAAACTAATCAAAACCATCCCTATCAGTCCATGCAATAGCCCTGACAAACTTATTTGGAGATGTACTAACAATAGTCTATTCTCTGTGAAGAGTGCTATTGCTTATCACCTAAGACGAGCTATTCAAGAGCAGAAGAAGGGTCAGTCATCAGATGTGCAGACTAGGAAAGACTCTAGGCCAAAACTTTGGCAATTGAATATTCCTCAGGCTTGCAAGACCTTTCTATGGAGTGCCCGCCTAGATGCCCTTCCCACAAAGCTTAACATTTTTCAGAAGGAGAGTTGTTGATAGTTCAAGTTGTCCCATCTGTGGGCAAGAACCTGAGACAATTGAACATTCAATATGGGAGTGTATTTCAGCTAGAGATGTATAGGAGCAGTGTTCAATTAGAATTCAAAAACCCAAGTCTATAAGAAGGAAGTGGAAGAATTCTTAGACATTTCTTGAAAGATATGGGCTAGAAGAATTGATTTTGTGTTCAAAGGTGCTTTTACTTATCCAAATAAGCTAGTGCATCACTCACTACTTCTGCTGCAAGATTTCCAACAGATTAATAGCAGTTTTGAAATCCCAACAGCAACTCAAAACCCAATAGTTCTTTCCTGGCAGGCTCCTCTTCATAATGTCTACAAGCTTAACTAGGATGCAGCAATGAATAAAACTAATTGTAAGGCTAGAATTGAAGCAATCATTTGAGATTAGGAAGTTTATGTTATTGTCACTTTAAGGATGAATACTGATCTATTCCCTAATCCACTACTAGCTGAGGCACTTGCAGCCTACGTGCTATTATTTTCTAGGGCTAAAGCATGTCATTTTCAAGGGTGATTCTCTTCAAGTAGTTGAAATGATCCAGAAGCAATAAGTAGATGACATTTGCTTTGGTATGTTTATAGCAAAAATTGCATGTTGAGAAACTGAACTTTTTTAATCAATGGTCATAAACCACATAGGGAGGGATTGTAATAAAATTACTCTTGCCTTAAGCAGACATGCTTTGGAGATCATAATGTTATGATTGATCTAGAAGAATTTTTTTAATGTATTCATTCGTTTTGTTGAAGTAATTGATAAAGTTTGATTTCAAAAAAAAAAGAAAAAAAAAGAAGAAGATATGTTTTTCGAAAAATGCGAATTTTAAGAAAATATTTATTAATATATGATCATAAAGAGAATTAATAAAGATGCATATTTAAATGGAGGACGTAGTCCGTACTAAAAATAGATTAGAATAGGGAACTGATAAAGGTACTATCACTGCTTAACAACTTCTGTACCACTTATTAATAGATTTTAAAATTTTCCGACTTTTTAATTTATTTTAATGTGCATGATTTTTTTAGAAAATATTTTTTATTATTTATTAATAAAATAATTATATTTCGGTTGTCCGTGCCCCCACTTCATTCAAAGAAGTTAGAATGCATCCAAATCAAAGTGCTATAATTAATGGATTGTGAACCAACGTACGTACATACCGTGTTCATTGCATTCTTCACGAGCTTTATGTCGTCCAAGTTGACTGTCCGATGAACGAACTTTTTTACGTTCAGCTCAACCCCAGGTGCACCTTTGATCGGAGTTTTCATGTCATTCAGAAATAGAATGGTCGCCACAAACAGCAAGACATCCACCAAAGTGTTCCAAATCAACCTTAAAAACAGCCAAATTGCTAAAAAGAACCACTGGAACGTTGAACCTGCTCGTTTTTCCACTGGAACAGTACTAGGCAATGCTTCTGGGTCAGAGGTTTTCCGTGTACAGGCTAGGAGAAGGGATATGAGGGATGCACCATCGCCCATCGAGTGGTGAATCCTAAAGACCCCAACAGCCTCTGCATCTGAGGTTTTGATGTTGAGAATGTGGAGTTCCCATAATGGTTTGGAGAGGTCCAAGGGAGTTCTTGTGACATTTGATACGTAGTCTTCAACAAATCTGTCTGGAAAATCTATTTTGGGATCCAATTCGGGAACAATAACATGATCCTCCAGATTTACTTTCGTCTGAGTCCATTTTTGATTTTTGCAGTACTGGTTGCCGTCAACGACCTTTAATTATATATTTGTTAATTTCATGAAATAGCAAGAAACAAATTAAATACGTTAAGAATATTGAATTGTACAAGTGGCCACGCACGCAACTCATCGTGCTTAGACACATGCGTTAATAATAATCAAAGAACGAAAATGTTAGTTCTATTTTGAAACAACACAAGTACTAGTAGTGTTAATTTCCTTTTATAATTGCTTTCAACTGACTTAAAAGATTATGCATCAATTAATTAATTGATTAAAAGATTTCTTAACGTTGAGCTTGCATGCCATGTGTTGATCATGAACTTGGTGAGTGCATATATGTGTCTCAGATGTGGATATAAGTGCATGCATGTGTCTGAGTTAATGGTCAAAGCTAGCTGCATGCATGCCTAAAATACAAATCAAATGGCTTTTAGTGTTCTATACGCTTGAAAAGGGGCATGTTTCTCGGTTCCAGTATGTCAAAAGTACTTTTCAGGTGGTCATGCCAACCTCATGGTGGGCTGTGAAGAGGGTACCCAAAATGCCACTTCGCTGGCCTCATGGTTAATTACTTTCTGGCATTGATCAATTAAACCAATGTTTTCGACCAAGCTGCAGATCAGAGACCCCATGCATACAGGAAATTAAGAAGCAGAGAAATGAATTATAGGGCAGGTATGATACATTTCTTACCATCTTGCTGGAGAATCTAGGATGCTTGACCAAAGTTTGCTCCAAACCAGCCTTAACAACGTCAGGATTGAGTCTTGTCTTGAACCCAATGACGACAATGATATAAACGTTAAAGCGTGGCGCATGAAACAACCGAGCTGCTGGACTTAGTGGCTCCTCATCTTGATGACTGCTTCTTGATGCCTTGACATGATCACCCATCATCATCTTGCTTCTCCAATTCCCTCTTTTTTGTGGATGATTTTGTTTCACAAAGCTTTCAAAAAATTACTGTTTGCAGTCTTGATTTCCTGCTGGGACTTCATGAGTACGTACCATATATATATATATATATATATATATATATATATTGTTGTGGGCTTGTATTCATTTAAATATTGGGATTAGATTGTGATCGGTTCGGTCCAAGTATTACGTATGGTTCTTTTGTCGAAAAACTAACTGACACCCACTTAACTTCCTTGAAAAAACACGAGGCGTAACTACAGTACTCTCTCCATAATAGCGCGTTTCTTTTTAATTTGCGCGTTCCTTACTTCAGCTTGTGCAGCTTCGTTCGTTTAGAGAAACGATGTTTATAGTTATGGTTGCGTAAGTATATTATAATTTGTTTTTAAAAAGTAAATTAATATAAAATTTATATAAAAAAATTAATTTTTTAATCTTAAATCTTACTCTTTTTAAAATAATTACGAATGTTTATATTCTTACGAGGGTATATAATATTACTAATAGGTTTATATAATTTGTTGCTTCTGTACTTTTTTTAACATATATCTTTTTAATATATTTAAATATTTTAAAAAAAATAAAAAAATATATTGATATATTTAAAATTATTTTTTTAATTAATAAATAATTTTTTTTTTTCTAACCATCTATTAAAGCGGTCAACTATAGCGGCAAACAAACTTTTCTCTTCTTTTCATGTTTCCGCTGAGTAATGAGTTGCCCATTGCATAGTAATGTGGGGGGGGGGGGGGGGGGGGGGCGCGGGCCCGAAGGTAGGTCAATTGTTTGCAAAATGCATGCCTACACCGTTTAGGCCACTAAACTACCTATTTCTTAGATTATACTACTAAATATATTAAGCTTAAATACCAAAGTCAAAGTTCAGATGTTGGAACTTACATAGACTCCAACTAAAAATATCTGAGCAATTCCAACTGCAACTATAAATTTTGAATTTTTTAACTCCATTGAATTTAGAGTCAAAGCGGACTTCAGTCGAAGTCGGAACCACTGAAAGTTTTGCACAGCCCCTATTAAATGTTATGAATTTACTTTGAAAGGTGTGCTGCATGAAAAATAAAAGAATAATACTAAAGTCACCGCTGGTGGCTACCGCCCCCGCTGGAGTCACTGCTGACTAAAAAAAATTTTATTTTTATTTTTTTTAATAATTAAGAAAAAGTTGTTTAATATTATTATATATTTTTTATATTTTTTAAAAATATTTTAAAATATTAAAAAATGATTTAAAAAAAAAAACAAAAAATAAAAAATTTTCTTTTACCTTGCGGTGACTCCCAGCTGGAGCCACCAGCGATGGATGTAGCATCACTCAAAATAAAATATGTTGTATGCCATGTCCATGCCTTCTTCAGTGTCGACAAGTAAGGTTATTTACTTTTCTGGATTTACTTAAAGAGGGAATAGGCATATATTAAGTATGGTGAAGAAATTGTCTACCTAGAGCCCTATGTTTTGTTGGGATTCCGCCCACCACCTCTATTTGTATTCATTTTGTTTTCAGTTGAATGAAAGCTTATTCATAAAAATAAAAAATAAAAAATGTTGTATCTGTCAACGTTGTGAGGCCTTCAACTCTCTTTCACAATATTTAAGATACACCTAGTTACACCAATCGAGGTCCGAAACCTATAACCGTCTGCTAGAGATGACTCATCCTCCCACTTTTGAATATTCTTACAAAACAGACCTCATCAAGTTAAGAAAACGACGTAATTTAAATTGTAAAATAAGAAAGACATTATTTTGAAATTAGCGTATATAATACTGTTTACCTAATATGTCTCCTCTCTCACACCTGATCTCTCGCCGTTTATCATTGCATTATTTGTCGGTTGACTTACCAGGAATGACGTCATCGTCAAGTAATTAAAGGAAATGTATATTTGCTTAGATTTCACATTTTCATCTTATGCTTTTGAAATTGGAGTTATCACTCAGCTTGCAATATTGGCCGGTCAATTCTGGTTAGAACATTTCTTCAGAACTTCGAGGTGGGTACGTGTCCGTATAAACATTAATTGCTAGAGTGATAATCGAGGTGGATACGTCGAATCTAATTAATATTTATGTACGTACATAGTTGGACGGATGGATTAATTAGTCCTGGGAAAAAACTTGGGTAGCGTTGATCAAATGCATACAATTGGCAGCTTATAGTCTCGTTCCATGTTTTTACATCTCTTTTTAATTCATCTCAATTTATTCTAATTTTTATAATTTTTTCAAAATTTTAAATAAAATAAAATAAATAATTCAATTTTTTTCAAATTCTAATAAAATATAATATTAAAAAATATATTTTAATAATATTTTATTTAAATTTTATCAATTCTCAATTTATTTTATCTCATTTCATCTTATCAATAAAAACAAATTAGACTAAATCTATCTTTTAACATTATATTTGTACCCTCCGAGGAAGAAAATAAAAAATAAAAAATAAAAAATGTATTGTTTTGGGAAAATTTAAAGCCATAGTAACTTTTTCTTTTTTCAAATCGAAAGAAATTGTTAGGATTATGCAATCTGACAGCTAATGAAAGTTCAAATACATCTATTTAACTTTAACGTCTTTAGAGCTCAAATCAACATAAGATTTAGTGTACTGCCGCGGGCAATCAAAAATAAAATCTATATTTTAAAAAATATATGTAACGGTGCAAATAAGAATAGTTTCCACGGAGAACATTTAGCCTATTTTTATGCTACGTGAATGGAGTTTGAGTATAACGAAAATAATTTTAAGAAGAATAACTAAGGAACAATTCAAATTAAATTATCAAAATCAATTAAAAGAACCAACCTTGGTCTAAGTCAACATCCACCATTGAAATTTTACAACTGATCATCGATGCAAGTATATATCAATTCATACTTTGAATATTTACCATTGGAACTATTTTCCTATATCTCCTTAGTCACAGTTCATTAGAAAATTAGCAATCTAATTAACCTAAACTACTAAACAACGTAAGACAAACGTTAAAGGTTTAATCTATTAGAAGCCTTAAGAACTATAGAGATCGATGAAGTTGAACAACACAAACACAAGAGGTTATATTTAATTTTGTCGAGCATTCTTCTTAAAATATAATAATTTCTGATCCAACAAATCAAAAAATTTTAGTTGCTTCACAAATTAGAGGGATCAAAAAATTTCAGATTTGATATCTAACTTAGCAGTTGATTGCAATGAATAATAAACTAGTAGGTCTCCTAATAATTAAACTAGACAATCATGAAAATATGTACAAAAGAACATCTAATTGAACAATAAAAAAAAATTAGATCTCACAGTTTTATTGATTCTTAGCCTTTTGTTTTCTTCGACCAATTATAAAAGTTTAGCCATACAAGGCCATGATGAAAACTCGAAGAAGAAATTGGAGATGAGGATCAGAGGGAGAGGCGTGTGTGAGTCTCCTGATTTCTCCCCCCTTCTTAACACATTCAATTCAAAATTTTTTTTATGCTTAAAAAATCTCCTAAAAATATTCAAAGTATTATCCTAAACTAACAATATCCAAATCTGACTAATTAAGGAAAATATTAAAAATAAAATAAAGTCCTAATATAACTAGGAAAGTGGTGCTTTCAGTTGGAATTTTCGTGTACCAGATCTTGAAAACTTCCTATAACAAACTGTGTAAGATCCGCGTATTAGAATTGGAGGCTAAGGAACGTTCAGAAATGTCAACAGTGTAGGTGCGTCAACTTCAAGCCCGATTTCGACCTTGATGCAGCCAGTATCTCTCAAAACATGAAAGTTGTAGAGATTTTTTCTTAGCATTCCATAGCATCTTGAATCATCTCAATCGGAGCACAGATGAGACAGTTATGATCAGATTACGAAACGATGTCGAAACTATCCAAAATCGCCCAATTAGTTTTATTTTGCATTTAACGACTCCATTTGTATCCTAAATCAAAATATAAGAATAATGAGTACATTTAGGCACCAAATAATTATTAAAGACTAAACATTAAGGGAGAAAAATATGACATTTTGCATTTTCATCAAATTCCCCCACACTTAACTTTTGCTCATCCTCAGGCAAAACTCAAATTCACTTTTTCAAAAAAACCAAGGTTGCAACGACATCAATAAAGAACAACCAAGCTCTTCAAAACTCATAATAAATCAACTCAAGTTCGAATATAAAAGACATGTAAAACCAATCACTCCATTAAGCAGTTACTTCAATTCGGCTTTAAAGCATTTAAACCATGTAAAATTCCTGCATTGAAAAAGAGGTCGTTCAAAAGGAACCCTTTTCATTTGTAGCAGGGAATGATCCTTCACAACAACTTTCACCTTTGTATATATCACGTATAAACAAACCCATTCATTGGAATTTTAGGAGGAATTATGAACATGGAGAGTTTGTAATCTCCAAAGCAATTTCCTCCAAGACTTCATTTCTTTCTTTTCTTCCCTTTTTTTTTTTTAATCCAAGACTTCATTTCTTTCTTTTCTTTCCTTTTTTTTTTTTAAAAAAAATAAAATTTACATCAACAATGGAACTCACGAATTGAGAATGAGAACATGTTTCATTTCACCAGTCATAGCCATAACACAAATCCAGACACCCCACACTTATTTCTAGCACACCCATACATATCATAATGATGAACAATGCTCCACTAGATTTACGGATTGGGTAAAGGCATTGTTTTTCAAGTTTAAAGCTTGTAACGTGGGTTCATAATAAACAAAAATAAAAAGTCAATAAAGCTCAAAGGGGTTCAACAAAGGAAAAAATTAATTACCAGGTAGTCTATTTGGCTTATGTAGCTTATAACAAAGAGGGCCTTAATCATGTTCATGTATACATGCGTCAATATGACCTTGCAGAGTATCAAGGCAAGTTCTAGAGAAACAAATCCATAGAAGAATATCTCACATGAAAGAAAATAATTAGACTAATATGGTTGTGTCAGTCTAAAGGCTCAAAATCTCACCAGCTTTTGTCTACCAAAGTTAGTCACTACCATTCTCAAGGAAAACAACTAGACTAGTTAATTCTAAGTTGGAAGATTACTTATTCAATCATGTTATGAAATTTTCAAGCTTAATTGAATCTTGCTCATGAAACACACAACCAAAAATAATTGAAAACCACAAAAACAAAAAGCAAAACTCTTTTGTTTTTCTTTTTTTTTTTTTCAAATTTTTTTTGAAAAACCATGCTTTAAAAAAAAAAGAAATTAAAAAATTAAAACACAACTTAAATCCCCTTCCTCACACTTAAAACTGATATTGTCCCCAATGTAAGGTGAAATGCAAAAAAAAAGGTTAAAATAACCAAAATATAAATGTGAGAATAAGAAAACAAACTCCCCTTGGGCTGCCTCCCAAGTAGCACCTTTTTTTATTGTTATTGGCTCGACTCCATGCTTCATTCTTCAATCAGTATAAATCGGAATCTCAAGGTCCAGTTCTGCCACATTCTCTACTTGGAAACCTTCATAGAAAAGCTTAAGTCTATGGCCATTCACCTTGAACACTTTGGATGCCCCAAACATAAAAAATTTCACAAAATAGTATCGGGGTTTGTGGCATCTTATTCCAAAAAGAATATGAATCTTGGAATAAAGACGGCCAATAGAAACCACATTCTAGCACTTTTCTCTCCGTCCTCTTAGCTCCAAAGCGACCTCCACAAGCAAAAGAATGACAAAAGGTAAGAATAGAAATAATTTTATTTTCATGAACACACCTTCTTATCACTTGATCTGCACAATGCTTCCATAAGTATGGGTCATTCCACACATAGTATAAGGCATCAGTCATACCAAGGTAATGTCACACTTGTAGAGTACAATTGCTTGTTAGGCAATGTTTCCTACAAACAAAGTTCATCCTCCACATGAGCTAAACAACTCAAATGATCTGCAACATGATTTTCTTTCCCTCTTTTGTCTTTGATCTCCAAATCAAATTCACTCAAGAGAAGTACCCATCGTATTAATCTTGGTTTTGCCACTTTCTTCATCATCAAATAATGAAGCGCTGCATGATCAAAGTAAACAATGATTTTAGTACCAAGCAAATAAGATTGAAACTTTTCTAAAGCGAAAGCAATAGCTAAAAGTTATTTTTTAGTAGTAGAGTAATTTCTCTGGGCGTCATTCAAAGTTCTTGAAGCATATGAAATGGTATGAGATGCTTTCTCAATCCTTTGACCCAAAACAGCGCCTAATGCATAATCACTTGCATCGCACATTATCTCGAAAGGAACGTTCCAGTTAGGGGGCTAGATAAATGGGGTATAAGTCAACAGTTCCTTTAGCTTATCAAATGCATTTTTACACGCCTCATTGAGCTCAAAAGCCACATCCTTTTGTAGCAACTTACATAGGGGTAATGCTATTTTGGAGAAGTTCTTGATGAATATTCAGTAAAAACCTGCATATCCAAGAAAAGAACGAACTTCCTGCACACTAGTGGGATAAGGTAAAGATTGAATAATATCAACTATAGCTTTATCTACCTCAATTTCCCTAGATGAAACAACATGACCTAAAACTATACCTTGTTCAACCATAAAATGACATTATTTAGAATTTAACAGGAGGTTAGTTTCTATGCATATTTAAAGATCAAGTGTAAGGTTATGCAAACAATTATCAAATGAGTTTCCATAAACTGTGAAATCATCAATAAAGACTTCTATGATTTGTTTAATATAATCTAAAAATATGCTAACCATACACCTTTGGAAAGTGGTTGGGGCGTTGCAAAGGCCAAAGGTCATACGACGATATGCAAAAGTTCCAAATGTGCATGTAAAAGTCGTATTTTCTTGATCCTCCGGAGCAATTGCAATCTAAAAAAAACCTGAATAACCATCAAGGAAACAATAGTAAGAATGACCAGGTAAAGGGAAGTGGTCTTTGCGGGTTATAACATTTAATTTTCTACGTTCTATACAAACCCGCCACCCATTCTGAACATGGGTAGAAACTAACTCATCATTTTGAATTTTCACAACAGTTATCCCAGTCTTTTTAGGAACCACTTGAACCGGGCTAACCTAATTGCTATCTGAAATAGGATAAATCTCTCAAACTTTAAGAAATTTGAGGATCTCATTCTTCACTACATCCATCATGGGCGGGTTCAATCTTCTTTGGGGTTGACGAGAAGGTTTGCTCCTTTTTAAAGGAAGATATGATGCATGCATGTAGACGGGCTAATTCCTTTAATATCCGCAATTGTCCAACCAATAGTCGTCTTATGCTCCTTAAGGACCTGCAAAAGCTTTTCTTCTTGCCATGCACTAAGTTTACTAGAGATGATCATTGGTAACATTCCTTTGTCTCCAAGGAATACGTACTTGAGGTGACTGCGAAGACGCTTCAAATCTGGAATGGGGGCTTGCAAAATTGAGGGTAAAGGCCCCTCATTAGAAATTGATAACGCAATATAAGGAATGTTACCTTACTGTTGTAACTTTCGAAAATCATTCAATGCTGCAATAGTTTCCTGCAAATCAGTACTCAAGACTAACTCCTCATTCTCTTTCTCAAGATGCTTACTAATGGCAACTTCCAATCCATCTTTTCCATCAAGTTCAAAAACTTCCTGTGCTAAAGAATCAATCACATCAATAAAATAAACAGGATTATCATCACCAAGATATTTCATGGCATCATAAATATTAAACTTAACAATTTCATCGTCAAATTCCATGGTAAGTGTGCCACTATGAACATCTATCTTGGTCTTGGATGTCTTTAAAAATGCTCTTCCTAACAAAATAGGAGCAGTTTGATCAACATTTTTCATATCAAGCACATACATATCAGTAGGGAAAACCAAATTATTAATTTGCACAAGAACATCCTCAACTACACCTTTAGGATAGGCATTAGATCTATCAGTCAATTGAATCACAATACCAGTTTTATTCAAAGGTCCAAGTTTCAAATAAGCATATATAGAATAAGGCATGACATTAATAGAAGCTTCTAAATCTATCACAGAGGTTTGTACTACCATGTTTGAGTTACATACAAAGATTAATGCTAGCATCTCTAAGTTACGTACAAAGATTGATGCCATGTCTGCGACTCAGGTTACGATCAGTACTTGACTCACACAAATAGAGACATGCTTAGCTGCAGTCGAGTTTGTGTGCAAAGAGTTGGGATTTAGTAGTTTCTATCTTTTATTTACATTTTTTTTTTTTTTTGGTATGGACAATATTTGGTGTTTTGTAAATTTAATTTAATTATGAATTAAATCTTTTTTATTTTTTCTAAACTAATTATTGATTTATATTATTCCTATTATTTAATTGATAACTTTTATATAAATTAAATATTTATCCATAAGAATAATTCTACTTATCATCTCTATACACTACACAACACACTACACTTATTTTATTTTTTTTCAATTTTCCTATAACAAGTATGTGGTGTATGGATGATAAGTAGAATAATTCAATTAGTTTAACAAGAATAATAAATATGTAAAGTAGCATTCCTCTAGTCACCATTCAAACACTTTATTTTACGTTTGAACATTGATTAACGTATCATTCGAACGGTATGGTAATACGTTCAAACAGTAAGTCAATGTCCCACTAAATTTATTGACTTAACCTACTAATTTCCCATTCGATCATATATAATATATGTTCGAACGTTATTTAACCTTAGCATTTGAACATTGTTGTATGTTGTTTAAACAGTAAGTCAATGTCTCACTAAATTTTTCACTCAAAGTGCCAAATTGTCGTTCGACCATATTTTATTTTATTTTTTGAAGTAAACCCACAAGGGGTGTTATAGTATAGAAAGCCTCAGGAAGGGGGAGGAGACCCACGTACAAAAAACAAGACCAACCGAGTTATAGCTTTTGTAAAAGGAAAAAAACTAACATCTCATAAGGAGAAGGCCTAGTTTGTCTAATTTCAAAATTCCTTTGAGGAGGTGAGGAAGATCGTAGTACTGCATCCACTTCTTGGGGATCAACCCAGTCGACATACGAGCTAAGAAATCTGCGCCTACATTGCACTCCTTAAAGACGTGCCTTACCACATCCTGCATGCTAGAAATTAAACCTTGAATCTCATCCCAATAATCCTCCAAATACCAAATCCCACACTATTTTTTCTCCAGCTAGGGCACCACTAATAGGGCATCTAACTCCACCTCCACCTACACTAGACCGAGTTCTCTTCAATACCTCAAGCCATGGAGTAGAGCCATGAGTTATGTAGAATTGTTCGTGCCGTGACCCAATCCCTTATAACACCTCCCACCCCAATACGGCCTGGACTTCCTAAGCAACTGCCATCTACGTTCAATTTAAACTGTCCTTACACTGACTCTGCCATTTCACAAAGCGCACTCTTTTCCCTTTTGGGGCCTTAAACACTATTGAAAGTGCATTCAACAGCTTCTAATATTCGGCTTGAATTTTATTTCCAACTTTCGGGCGAAGTCCAACCCAGGCTATGGCAACCTTGATCAATCACTAGAGAGACTCCACCGAACCCACATGTCCATCCATTCATGCTTTGCAGCGCCAAAGCCAAAGAGACCACATTAAAATAGAAGGTATGAGGCCAATTAGATACCCTTTTGGGATGACTAAGCTACGCGCTTAAACAATAAATCCACTTTTTCCTTCCATGGTCTATGCAGATCAAACGACATGCCCACTTGTACTAAGGCTGTTCGTCATATTTCCTTTGCAAATATGCCTATAGCCAGCACATGATCCTAGTCTTCCAAACAACCCTCTTTGCAACATTCACATTTTGAAACCATGGGAATGCCCAACTTGCATATTCTATCATCTACACTAAGGCAAGCATTTCTCGCCTTCTACAAGGTAATCGAGTATTTTTTTGAAAGTGCCGCATTCCAAATTCAACCTAACAAATTTGTTTTTAGTGCTTTAACTCTAATACACTCCCACGCGCTTTTAGTGGAAAAACCACCATTCAAATTTGAAGTCCACACCAGCAGGTCTGCACCTACTTTTTGCTGTCCAAGGCAGCCTAAAATCTCTTCTAATTTGTTGTCTCCCACTAGGCTTCTTAGCAAGTCCATATCCCTTTCGTTTTCAACCCTACACTCTTGCACTTTTAAAGAGTGCCGCGTGGTAATGTGCAGTTCATCCACAAGAGGGCCATTTTCTGGCCAATGATCACACTAGAAAGAAATATTCCCTTCCCAAATACGCCATCTTGCATTTCTAAGAATATTGGGAATACTCATCATAATACCTTTCCCGAAACGTGTTCCTTTATTAGGCTTTACCAATGTAATGTATTCAATTTTAACATACTTGGCTTTGAAAAATTGCACCCACATCGAATTTTCAGTCAATAGTTTCCAAGCAAACTTCATGAGGAATGAGCTTTAGACTTCCTGAAGTTTACATAACCTCACACCTCCCTCTTGAGTTGGCTTGCACAAAGAGGACCATAGTACCCATTTTTTTTTCTCCCTTTGAGGGCCCCTAACAAAAGTTGCTCAGTAGCTGGTTTATTTTACTAAGAAATGCTTTTGGCGCCTGCACTATAGATGGGAGATAAGCAGCATTCCTCGAGCATGACTGAACGACTTTATTTTTCCTGGGCAAAATTTTTTTTTTTTTCAGTAGTCTGGACAAGATTTCTTCAACCAAGATAAATAAATATGGCAATAATGGATCCCCCTGACGTAGCCCACGACTACAAGGAAAGAAACCTTCTGTTGTCCCATTCACGGCCATTGAGAACCAAGGGGATGATATACATTGGCTAATTAGCCCACAGCCTTTCTAAGAAAAGCCGAAGGACCTCATCATATGTAGCAAAAAATCCCAATCTATGCTACCATATGCCTTTATATACCATATCTACTTTAATAAGCACATTTCCACCTTGAATATGTTTATTGATTTGATGAACTATTTCTTGGGCTAAGGAAATGTTCTAAAAAATACTACGACCTGACAGGAAGGCTCCTTGTTCCAAAGATGTCAGTCTACAAAGTAAAGAGAATAGCTACTTCACTATAATTTTTTTAGCATACCTTATAAACCACAGAGCACAAGTTGATAGGTTTGAATTTTTGGAAGTTAGTAGGATTTTTGCCTTTCGGGATTGGGATTATGTGATAGGCTGAATAAAACCTTGGTAAGGGAGCGCCGCTAAAACATTCTCTAACAGCCTCTACCACATCTGTCTCTACCCAATCCCAACATGATTGATAAAATCTCGAGCCAAACTCATCAGGACCCAGGCTACTGTCTATCGAGATAGAGAACATAGCCTCTTTGACATGTTGGATTGTTAGGGGCTGCATAAGTATTAGATTCTCTTGTTCAGAAACCTCCACATTCACGTAAGCTATCAAGTTCGGGGGAACCCTTCATGGCCTAACTTGAAGAAAGTTACTGAAAAATTCCATGCACCACAGTTTTCGAAGTAGAGGTGAAAGACCTAAAGAACTGGGCTGATGCTTCCCCTTTCTCTAACCAATTTAGCTTCACCTATTGTGATAACCTTGTTTCTTCCCATTGATTCCACACAGCCAGCTCTTCCCTTGTAACCAAGAGGTCTATCTCTATGTCCTTCGAAAATTGTTGTTGCAACTGGTGTTCTAGACTCTCAATCCTCCTCTCCAAACTCTTTATATGGTGCTCTGTTCTACCAAATACCTTGGTATTCCAGTCTTTTAACGCCACTTTGAAGTTTTTTAGCTTGCCCACCAAACGATTGAGTCCCAACTCCTCCAACAATTGCTGTCATACCTCCTAAACCAACTTCCTGAACCCCTCATGTGAAACCAAAATTTGTTGGAATTTGAAGGGTGTTGGACCAAGCTAGGAGACTACCGGCCTTAGCTCAAAGGCCATGGGAGCATGGTAAGAAGATGTCCTTGGTAAATAGCTACACATTTCATTTGGGAGCAAGGCGATTGCCCTCGAATTCTTCAAGCATTGATCTAATCTCGACCAACTACGAGCTAGACCCATCTGTCAATTACACCAAGAAAACAAGCTGACAATTGACTTCATATCTCATAGTCCACATTGTTCAATAAATTCGTTAAAATCGTCCATTGCCATCCCTGCGAATAACATTCAAATCCCCTAGGCCCAGCCATGCCGCGTCATGCTGGATATCTTGCTGTAAAAGTCGCCACAACTCCCTGTGATCCTAATACCTACATATATATACTATTGACATGTATATCTATTGGTTCTCAAAAAGCAAGGAAATCGTCACATGTTGGGCACTAGCATTCAAAACTGAGACCTGTAGGCCATCCCCCCAAAGCAACCATAACTTATTCCATGTTCTAGTTCAAAAAATAAGACTGAAAGTTTAAACTAATCTGCAATAATTTCAGCTTGTCTTCATTAGCAAAAGGCTTTGCCAACATGAGAAAATTGGTCATCGTCCTTTTCACAATCTTGCGTAGCCTCCTCCTTGATGTCCCCAACCCCCTTATATTCCAAAATAAAGGCTTACACATTATAAATTCAGTCGTGAGGGCTTGCTTGGCACCCTGGTAGAGTTTCTTGACCTTTTCCTACTCTTGTCTATCTCCTTTCTGGGTCACACCTCACTATCCGACAGACAATCCTTGAATTTCCCCATATGAGTCCTAGCCTCCGCATCAAGATCTGACAAAAAACACCTTTGACATGAATTTCCCTATATGAGTCCCAGCCTCCGCATCAAGATCCGTGGTTCTCCTGACCTAGTTCAATTCTAACCATCTCATCTATCTTAGGCAGCAGGGCACTTTCAACAGCTTCCAAAGCACACACTTGCTTTGTTGTTTCACCCGTAATTAGTAAGCCATATGAAAGCTTGTCCACCAGTTGACATGAATCTTGCATTATGGTAACCTCCTCTATCCACAAAGTGTCCAACTAGGTGGCTTCATTCAATGGCCCCTGTCCCCCAACCTCCACCTCTCCCTCCTCTGTTTCCACCACCCGTGAAGGCAAATCTGCACTCCCCTCCACCTGCAATGATTGACCCACTAAGTTCCCATTTCCATTTCCCTTTGGTGCTGCATTACTATGCCCCTCCCCATTATTTCCTTCCAAATTCCTAGATATCAACCCCTTCGTGTTCTCTTCCACATTTCAGTTGTCATTGCTTTGCTTCTCCCCTTCCTTCTTTTTCCTCTCCCCCACCTGTCTTCCCCCATCCCTCCAATGGTAGGTTTTATCGTTGTGGCCTTGGATATTACATTTGCAACAATACGTTGGGAGAATCGCGACATACAAGCTGGTCAGTTTATGGGGAATTCCAATCCAAATCCCATGAAGAGGTACCTTAGCCACATCCATTTCCACACACACCCAAGCCCCATTAGTCCCAGTGGCACACTTCGTGGTATTATCTCGACACAAGAATCTTCCGATAGGAGTAGTAATGTTCTTCAGGAAGGATTCATGGTAGAATTTTGGTGGCAAGCCCAGAAGGACTACCCATTTTGGCACGAGTGCCGGCTCCCTATCCTCATTAAAATCTAGATGCCAATGAAATGCTCGATAGGTCACTCCATTAATGTCTGTTGCTTCCCTGAACAAGGCCTTTGGGAAATCTACCTCATTGGACAACCAAATGAAGAAATTTAGAAGTCTATGCATTGAAGAGACCACAAGTTGCAACCCTAATCCCCAACAACTTCAGATGAAAGAATGGATGGCGTCTAGCGAAGTATGTTGCCTCATAAACTTCAAGACCATCAAAAACTTGAAAGGTTCTGCTGAGCGCTCAATCTCCTCTTTCAACAATATGATACAGGTTTCCCCATCAATGATCTTAGTAGGATGCAGTGGAACGAAAACCTACGGGAGTGGCTGGGGAGATTACGTGACCAAATTTGCAGCTGTCTTTTGGCGCCCAACAGTCACTTAGGAGCACGACGGCCATGAAGATGACTTAACATCTTAGAAAGATTTCAAACCCAGCAGAGTGCAAAAAGGAAAAAGTGTCTCCCCAAAATTCTGCCTTAGTACAAGTGATCACAAAATTTTCAACAAAATTAAATTTTGCATTTAACAAGAATAAAATAAAATTAAAATAATAAATAATAATTTTAAAATATGTAAAGTAGCATTCCTCTAATCATCATTTGACCATATATAATTTCCATTTGAATACTTATTTTATTTTGTTTGAACATTTTTTATAGATGTTCGAACGGTTATTTTATTAGGGATAAAATTTTTCGTCCCTAAATATGCTGTTCAAACGGTAAACACCTTCCATCATGTTTTAGGAATGAAATTTAAAATTCGTCCCTACATCTCATTTTTTGGGACAATTTTCATTTCGTCCCACACAAAAATCATCCTAATAAGTCATTTTTGTTGTAGTGATGTGTCTATATATTTTATATTTGATGTCCTCAAATTCAATTTGCAATTTAGGATCATTGTCTTACAATAAATTAGAAAAGTAAAAGACGTACGAACAATCATCGGGGACCTTAGAAAAGTAAAAGACGTATGAACAATCATCGGGGACCAATTACCACCGACACCGAGGCCGGTGGTAGTGAGATCCTAAGTTCTAACCAGGCAACTTCCACAACATAGGATATGCCTAACCCTTTTCAAGGAAATCTATGTAAGCTTAGGATATTAATTCATTAGTTTAATTTATTCTAGATTAAAATAATATATTTTTCCACTGTTTTAGTCTCGGCACAAGAAATTAAAAATGCTAATTTTAATACTGTGGGAAAGTTGCAACTTTGGAGGTAGTGCATACTGGTAAATTGTGATTGAGAAAAAGTTAAAAAAATTTTGTGATTTAAAAAAGATGATTTGGAAAAAATTGTAAAAAGTTAGAAAATTCATATGCATTTTTTTTTAGTAATGAATAAATATTTAAACTATAATTATAATTAAAATAAATAAAAAGATCAAAATTAATATTTTAATAAAATAGTGATAAATTTGTTAAATCTATTATTTGATATTGTAAAAAATGACTAGTTAAAATTTATAAAAATGAATTTTTTAGTTAAATTTTAATCAAAATTTGTTAAATAAACCACTAATGCTTTAGTCCGGGTCAATCATTGCACTATTTGCTCACATGGTTTCTTTTATGATACATTATTAGTTCTTTCTCTCAAGCAACTGGACGAGAGAAGCAGCACTCTCTATTTGGGAGGTGGATCTTTTATATCCGAACCTGATCTTAACTTGTCTTTGATCGTTTGTTGTTAATGTTGTTTCTTTTCTCATTCAAAGAAAAGTTCCTAAGTTGCTGTTTAAATCGTGTGGATTCATCGTAATCAATGATATATGCGTCTTGTCATAAACTTCTCAAAATTCATATTTACATTTGGAAAATGCTGAAATCTGTTTTTAAAAGTGCATTCAGTGCATTTTATTTTTATTTTTATTTTTTTACATGTTTAAAAAAGTTATCACTAATAAATTTATTTACTTAACGATAAAAAGTGTTTTTTTAGTGAATCTAGGTTCTTTTTTTTTTTTTTTCTGAAAAAACGTTTAAGAGGGTTTAAAAGAATATTTAAAAAAAAAAAAAACAGTCGGTGGCCAATCTGTGGCTCCTAGCATCATCCTTAAAAAAATACACAAAATACACTAAGGACAATAAAACACATTTAAAAGGCAACCTACCATATCATCCTTTACATTTATTGTCAACCGCATGCCACGTAATGGACCCATAGACCACCTAGTTCATCACAACTGGCAAGCACGCAAGGTTCCTAACTTCCCTTGTGATCTATTGTCAAATCTTAGGCATCATCTTTTGTTTTCTTTTCGAGATGCTTCGCAGTCCCTTAACTAATAATATAAGATTGAAGTTCATCACCAATTAGGGATGAAAATATATAATACGAAATGTTAATTTAATATAAATATGATATAAAATTAGTAGATTTGAATTTGATATTGATAAGTTTGGATTAAAATGAATTGACTTGTTAAGTTGAGCTCCGACTTCGCCTTCGACTTCGAATCAACGTGGATTCTGACTCCAATAGGCATTTCTAGTGTTAGAGTTGGTGGTCAGGGCTTCGATCAGTGTTGAAGGAAAGAAGAAAAAAAAAAGAAGAAAAAAAAGAACATAATAGAAAATATGGTGATCTCTCGACAAAGACCATTTCATAACTTGTTTTCTCCCCTGCAACATGATCTCCCAACAAAGAATAAATTATTCTTTTTTTTTTTTTTTAATAACACAGAACAACAAATAACAAAAATTAACAAAACACATGAGTAGCTAGTCAGAGCTGCCAATGATGTTCTTTGAATTGACAATGCCCAACTTCGGTGGTCCAAGCGCCATGCTTCCTTATTTTTGAAACTATCTTGCTGGTTACTATTAAGGGTTTCGCATTCTAGAGTTTCGGATTCCAATAGAGGAAGAGAGAGTTGTCGGGTAAGGACAAGAGAGAAAATAGAGTTTTTGAGAAAACAAAGTTAGAGAGAAACTATGTAGGATTTTGGTTGAAATGAATAGATGAATATATAGGAAGTGTAAACAGAGTCGTTTTAAGAGTTATTTTGTCTAGTTCGCGGAGTGGCTCGAAGGTAGGTCAGTTGTTTGCAAAATGCATGCCTACACCGTTAGGCCACTAAACTACCTATTACTTAGATTATACTATTAAATATATTAAGCTTAAACGTTAAAGTCAAAGTTCAGATGTCGGAACTTACATTGACTCCAATTAAAAAGGACGCTGCTACGCCTACCGCTGGGAGCTCCCGTTAGGCAATTTTTTTTTTTTGTTTTTTGGTTTTTTATTTTACATCATTTTTTTACACTTTTACATATTTTTAAAAATACAAAAAAAATATAAAAATATAAAATAATAATTTCTTAATTACTAAAGAAAAAAAAAACTCAAAAAAATAAAATAAAAAAAAGGAGCGGTAAGCTCCAGCGGGATCCCCAAGCGGGATGCCCAGCATTTTCCAACTAAAAGTATCTTAGCAACTCCGACTGCAACTCTAAATTCTGAATTTTTTAACTCCATTAGATTCAGAGTCAAAGCAGACTTCGGAGTCGGAACCACTGAAAGTTTTGCACAACCCTATTAAATGTTATGAATTTACTTTGAAAGGTGTGCTGCATGAAAAATAAAATATGTTGTATGCCATGTCCATGCCTTCTTCAGTGTCGACAAGTAAGGTTATTTACTTTTGTGGATTTACTTAAAGAGAGAATAGACATATATTAAGTATGATGAAGAAATTGTCTACCTAGAGCCCTATGTTCTGTTGGGATTCCACCCACCACCTCTATTTGTATTCATTTTGTTTTCAGTTTAATGAAAGCTTATTCATAAAAATAAAAAATAAAAAATGTTGTATCTGTCAACGTTGTGAGCCCTTCAACTCTCTTTCACAACATTTAAGATACTGCACCTAGCTACACCAATCGAGGTCCAAAACCTATAACTAGACATGACTCATCCTCCCACTTTCGAATATTCTTACAAAACCAACCTCATCAAGTTAAGAAAACGACGTAATTTAAATTATAAAATAAGAAAGACATTGTTTTGAAATTAGCATATCTATCTATTATAATAAGCGTCTATGCGCTTACTACAAGAAACAATAGTTAAATTATCGTTCCGTTTTTGTAATCCCATTTTACACAGTAACATTCCGTTTTTATTTCGTTAATGTGCACAGTAAATATATAATAAAAAATTTAAATGCACAGTAAATATAATAATATTTAGTTAATATGCACAGTAAATATATAATAAAAAATTCAAATACACAGTAATGCACAGTAAATATAATAATATAAAATTGAAATGCATAGTAAATATAATAATAAAAAATTCAAAATGCACAGTAAATATAATAAAAAATTCTAAATTATCGAAAATTTTGAATTTCCGTGACTACACAGTAATTATGCACAGTAAATATAATAAAAAATTCTATAAATCGACGAATTTCCGTGACTACACAGTAATTATGCATAGTAAAAATAATAATTCGTCAAAATTTCCGTCAATACACAGTAATTATGCACAGTAAATATAATAAAAAATTTTATAAATCGACGAATTTCCATGACTACACAGTAATTATGCACAGTAAAAATAATAATTCATCAAAATTTTCGTCAATACACAGTAATTATGCACAGTAAATATAATAAAAAATTCTATAAATCGACGAATTTCCGTAACTGCACAGTAAAGATAATAATAAAAAATTTGAAATGCACAGTAAAGATAATTATTTCTTCTTCTTTCTTTCTTTTCTCTTCCCCTGCGTTTTTCTTTTCTCTCCCGTTCTTCTGTCTTCTTTTCTCTCTCCCCGTGCTCTCCCCTTCTCTTTTCTTACCCTCTCACCGTTTCAGATCTGTTTGTAAAAAATTTATTCAAGTTTCTTTTTTCCTTTCGTTTGATTTCTATTTTTCAGATCCACATAACAAACTTTTTTTTCTATCTGTGTTCATATGTTTTTTTTTCTTTTTGATTCAAGTTTTTTTTTTCTTTCGGACTTTCATCTTCACTTTCTAAAAAAATTGATTTTTTTGGGTGTTGAACATGTATTTTTGTTGTGTATTGACAGATCTATATCTATTCATTTAGATCTATGTTCATGTTGAGGATCGAGAACATTTAGATCTATGTTCATGTTGAGGATCGAGAACAAGATCAACATGCAGGTGACCTTTGCTAAGCGGAGGAAAGCTGTACGAGTTTTGCTGCAATTCAAGGTATTCACCAGAACAACAAAACCACTTTTGCACCCTCTAAACCACAAAAGGCAAAGCAAAACCATCAAAACTGCTTCCTTCTATTTTTATTTTTCTATTTTCTAAGTCATTTTTCTTTTATTTTCATTTCCGAGTTGATTTTTTGAAAGAGAAAAAAAAAATTGATTTTTTTTAGTGTTGAATATGTATTTTTGTTGTGTATTGACAGATCTATATCTATTCCTTTAGATCTATTAGTTTTCACTTCAAACGTAGAAGTGAATGCAACCCTCATCTGCGCAGAATATGATTTTAGCTACCAAATATAAAATTGAGCATACAGAATATGTACCAGAAGATAGATACACAATATGAATATTTTTAAGATATTATTTTATTATCTCGAAAAAAATTACAGAAATTTGAGGCTCTTCGCCTCATTCTTCAAACGATCTTGCTCCTCTAAAATTTGCGTGGCATCTCTGTCTAAAGGAGTAGGCAATCTAAAAGAAGAATTAAGTAAGGATTTTAATTTCCTATTCTCTCGCTTTATTGCTTCTATCTTCATTTCAGACTCCTGAATAAGTCGCTGAAGGATATAAATTTTCTCATTGAGTTTATCCAAATCATAAGGTTTGAATTGTAGTCGCTAAGAAAATGCATAAATAGTTGAAGAGTAATGGGTACCGAGATTTACAAGATCGTAAATAGCTTCAACATCTGACTTATTAGCCAGATCATTATTGTATTGTACTATAGAACCTACAACAGAAGCAGAAACAACTGGTGAAAATGGTGTAGAATACCTCACGTATTGGTTACGAGAAGATTGCTGGGCCATTGTAGAGTAAGAATGCAAAGAGAGATTGCAGAGTAAGTGTGACGCCCCCAAATTCCGCTTGGGATTGAACGGACATTTGAAGCGTCGGGACATGCAACACAAGGTTACCTGCCTCCGTTCATGACATATAAGATGCAATGTTTCTAACATGCATCTAGCATTATGCAATATTCGCAGCGGATAATCTTTTTCTTTAGCAATACTATGCACCAAACTAAATATATCCCAAATACTTGAAACATAATTCATACATAAAGGCATACTAAAAAGCCGTGATCACCACACTAGTCTAAAATGGTTGTGATCAAAAGAATACTTGAGATACAACTCCAAAAGTACAAGTATTAACCTAAGTTAAATACTATACCATCATCAACATCGCACCGTGGCCTAGTCGACCGTATTCAGTTGGTCAGATTCCAATTCTCCTTTGGGTCCTGTAACAAGATCTACCATTCGGGGGAATGGTAGTTGGGACTACCACAGTGAGATTTGATTACAAATCTCAGTAAGTTAACATAAAACTCACACACAGGTTAAAAATGCATGCATGGCAGTAAAAGCATAAATGCATAATTATAGTCATATATAAACATAGTATAACTTGACATATAGCATGACTTAACCAGAATTTAAACATGAACTGAAACTTGACTTAACATGGCATAAACTTAAGCTTAAAACATAACATGAACAAACAACATAACATGAACGTGAAACATAACATGGACATGAACATAACATAACATGAACGTGATCTTGAACATATCATAAAAGTGAACATAACATGATGTGAACATGAACTTGGAACATAACATAAACATGAACATAACATGTACGTGAGTATAATATAACATGAACTTGATCTGAAACTTGACTTAACATAAACTTGGAATCTTATTTAATTGTCTTGATAAATAATGTGCATTAATACGTACTCCACAGTTGTTGTGGCCCCACGTATTCAAGTAACATAAAACATAATACGTACTCCACAGTTGTTGTGGCCCCACGTATTCTACATGTCACAATTGCTGTGTCTCATGTAGTGTATGCTCCACAGTTGTTGTGGCCCCATACTTCATGCTCCACAGTTGTTGTGGCCCCATGAATTCACATAACATAAAATATAATACGTACTCCACAGTTGTTGTGGCCCCACGTATTCTACATGTCACAATTGCTGTGTCTCATGTAGTGTATGCTCCACAGTTGTTGTGGCCCCATACTTCATGTAACATAAAATATAATACGTACTCCACAGTTGTTGTGGCCCCACGCATTATAAGTAACATAAATATAATACGTACTCCACAGTTGTTGTGGCCCCACGCATTATAAGTAACATAACATAAATATAATACGTACTCCACAGTTGTTGTGGCCCCACGCATTATAAGTAACATAACATAAGATATAATACGTACTCCACAGTTGTTGTGGCCCCACGCATTATAAATAACATAACATAAATATAATACGTACTCCACAGTTGTTGTGGCCCCACGCATTATAAGTAACATAACATAAATATAATACGTACTCCACAGTTGTTGTGGCCCCACGCATTATAAGTAACATAAATATAATACGTACTCCACAGTTGTTGTGGCCCCACGCATTATAAGTAACATAACATAAATATAATACGTACTCCACAGTTGTTGTGGCCCCACGCATTATAAATAACATAACATAAATATAATACGTACTCCACAGTTGTTGTGGCCCCACGCATTATAAGTAACATAACATAAATATAATACGTACTCCACAGTTGTTGTGGCCCCACGCATTATAAGTAACATAAATATAATACGTACTCCACAGTTGTTGTGGCCCCACGCATTATAAGTAACATAACATAAATATAATACGTACTCCACAGTTGTTGTGGCCCCACGCATTATAAGTAACATAAATATAATACGTACTCCACAGTTGTTGTGGCCCCACGCATTATAAGTAACATAAAATGTCTTATCTTTCTTAATGCATGTGATATTATTTAATATCATATACTTTTCTAACATGGCGTATACTTGTAAATGGCATAATATGATTTAATCATAAACATTTCATGGCATACATGTATCATATGGCATACTTAACATGGCATACTTATAACATACATCATTGTATGGCAGAAAAGATTATTTAACAGATAATTATTCATGAGAGATTAAATCATACGTAACAGATAAACATGTAATGACATAGCATGACATGGCATATACGATAACATACATACATAAATTGTAGTTCCCTTACCCATCACACATACACAATAAACTGATAGTAAGTTAGAGGCTAACTTACCTCGATCGTCGCGTTCTATGAGAATAGAGCGCGAGACACGAGGAACTGCACAACAGCTGGAAGAGGAACACTCGAGTCCTTAAGATTTTCACTTCTGAACTCAATTGCCATATTGTAAGCACTTGCAACACCACGGCCAACTTGAGGTTTCACTATACTCGGAAGAGATAAATTGACTTCAGAAAGCCTTTGCACTAAAACAAGTTCATTAAAATTATCAATAACAACCAAACAAACAACTCATTTCTCAATCCATATACTCTTAGCCATAGTCAACCACAAGATGACACCAGTCATCCCGGACTATAATCCATATCATCACTGCTTCGGGACACTGTCATACAGTTTCCCAACATTACACCATACGCTCCACACTTCTCTGCTACGCCATTCAACCCTTCGTGACACGCATCCGATGTATCACGACTTAGTACAGAGTACACTCACGTTAACTCTCTTCCATTCACACTACAAAACCCATCACTGCGATACACGTCTCACGGTGCATCGCTACGCGACACGGAGTACGCGCTACGCGTACTTCCTTCGCTACAACACTCATCAACACGATGCACATCACACGATGCATCGCCATACCACACGGAGTACACTACATGCGTACTCCCTTCCTTCTACGACCCACATCACTACAGTGCACGTCGCGCGGCGCGTCGCTGCATTACACAGAATACGCTACACGCGTATTCTCTTCACACAACCCGCCGTATCACATCTACGGCATCCATCTCACGCCTATACTTCACAGCACAGTCCACAAAATACACAATCAAACTCAACACTTCACAACCACACTTCGCTTCACAACTACGCAACGAATTCCACAAATACAACTACACAATCCACAAACCAACCAACTATTTTAAACGTAAAATAACTAGAGATAGAAGGTTATACCATCGACGGGATAACCCGTGCGTCGCTCGTTGTTCGTCACGAACATGCGTCGGAGGAACGTACGTGGCGGCGTACGGTGGCTGTCCACCACATAAAGTGGTAGTTTGGGCTTGAGAAAGGCTAGGCGTGGTCTTGGAAGACTCATGATTTTACAGCTGTCGGTGAAGAACAAAATACGTGATTTACGGAAAAGATAAACTATACGCGTGATTCCAGATGAGGGTAAAGACAAGAGAGATGTGATTGCTGTCGGGAAATAATCCAAAACTGATAATTTTAGCGGGCTGTTACAGTAAGAATGCAGACTAATTACAGAAAAGTAAAGAAGATGGGATGCGAATGAAGATGAGCTGAATATTTCTTTTATAGAGAAAATTATGACTAAGCACCTCTATTGCTTCACGGCATCTCTCGTGAAGCGTCTCTTTACAAGAGATAAGAAGATGTAGCATCATAGCTCTGCGGCGCCTGACAGCTACAGAAAACCTGAAAAAGCTTGCGGTGCTTGTCTGATCTAAAAAGCTGGCCACCGTTTTTATTGAAAAATAAGGTTAGCGGTTTAATATTGATGAATTCTTCACTAACTGTGTTATTTACAAGAACTCCAGAATCGCACAACCACGGTATATATGTTTCCTTCATATTTTGATTTATAACTTCTGATATAACAATTTCCTCATATGAATAGATCATTAAAATTGACAATTCTACTTTTATTTGTTCCAGTTGTCGAGCCTATGTTGAGATAGATGATAATACATGACGATTGACAGCTGTTTTATTTGAAGTAATTGTAGAAGACGCTGTTCTATTTGGAGCAATTGCAGAAAACGTCCCTTGGACGTTTTGCTTCTACTAGTATAATACTGTCAACCTAATATCTCTCCTCTCTCACACCTGATCTCTCGCCGTTTATCATTGCATTATTTGTCGGTTGACTTAGCGGGAATGACGTCATCGTCAAGTAATTAAAGGAAATGTATATTTGCTTAGATTTCACATTTTCATCTTATGCTTTTGAAATTTTATGCTTTTGAAATTGGAGTTATCACTCAGCTTGCAATATTGGCCAGTCAATTCTGGTTAGAACATTTCTTCAGAACTTCGAGGTGGGCACGTGTACGTATAAACATTAATTGCTAGAGTACTAATAATTGCTAGAGTGATAATCGAGGTGGGTACGTGGAATCTAATTAATATTTATGTAGGTAGGTTGTTGGACGGATGGATTAATATTTATGGATTAATTCCTTTATCTCATTCTACTCCCCATTAATGTGGCAGCTTATAGCCTCGTTTGATGTTTTTTCATCCCTTTTTAATTTATCTAATTATTATAATTTTTTTTAAAATTTTAAATAAAATAAAATAAATAATTTAATTTTTTAAATCCTAAACAAAAATAAGATTAAAAGATATATATTTTAATAATATTTTATTTAATTTTTATCTTTTTTTCAATTTTTTTTTATCTCATTCTATCTTATCAATAAAACAAACGAAGCTAAATCTATCTTTTAACTATATATTTGTACTCTCCTAGTAAGAAAATCTTAAAAAAAAAAAGTGTTGTTTTAGGAAAATTTAAAACCATGGTAACTTTTTCCTTTTCCAAATCAAAAGGAAATGTCAAGATTATTCAACCTGACAGCTAATAAAAGTTTAAATACATCTATTTAACTTTAACTTTAGAGCTCAAATCAGCGTAAGATTTGGTGTGCTATAACAGACAATTAAAAATAAAATCTATATTTTTGAAAATATATATAGTGGTGCAAATAGGGATCGTTGTCACGGAGAGTATTTAGTCTAATTTTATGCTACATATACAAGGATGTGGGTTTGCGTATAACGAAAACAATTTTAAGAAGAACAACTAATGAAAAATTCAAATTAAATTATCAAAATCAATCAAAAGAACCAATCTTGGTCTAAGTTAACATCCACCATTGAAATTTTACAACTGATCATCGATGCAAGTATATATCAATTCATACTTTGAATATTCACCATTAGAGCTATTTTCCCATCTCTCATTAGTCACAGTTAATTATAAAACAAGCGATCTAATTAACCTTAACTACTAAACAACCCAAGATAAGCGCTAAAGGTTTAATCTAGTAGTAGCCTTAAGAACTAGAGAGATCGATGAAGCGGAACAACACAAACACAAGCGGTTGTATCTAATTTAGTCGAGTGTTCTTCTTAAGATCTAATAATTTCTGATGAAACAAATCAAAAAATCTTAGTTGCTTCACAAATTAGAGGGATCAAACAATTACGGATTTTATATCTAGCCTAGTAGTAGATTGGAACGAATAATAAACTAGTAGGCTTTCTAGTAATTAAACTAGACAATTATGAAAATAGGTATAGAAGAACATCCGATACTCAAAGTATAAATTGAACAATAAAAAAAAATTAGATCTCATAGTTTTATTGATTCCGAGACTTCCATTTTCTTTGACAAAATATAAAAGTTTAGCCACACAAGGTCATAATGAAAACTCAAAGAAGAAGTTGGAGAAGTGGATTAGAGGGAGAGGCATGTGTGAGTCTCTTGAATTTTGCCTCCTCTTAACACGTTCAATTCAATTTTTTTTAAGTCTAAAAAATCTCTTAAAAATATTCTAACTATTATATCCTAAAATAACAATATCCAAATCTAACTAATTAAAGAAAATATTAAAAATAAAATAAAGTCTTAATATAACTAAGAAAGTGGTGCTTTCAGCTAGAATTTTCGTGCACCAGATCTTGAAAACTTCCGATAATAAACCGTGTAAGATCCGCGTATTAGAATTGAAGGCTAAGGAACGTTCGGAAACGTTAATAGTGCAGATGCGTCAACTTCAAGCCCGATTTCAAACTTGATGCAGCCAGTAGCTCTCAAAACTCAAAACACGAAAGTTGTAGACATTTTTTCTAGGCGTTCCATAGTATTTTGAATCATCTCAATCGGAGCTTGAATGAGAGAGTTATGACCAGATTATGAAGTGATGTAGAAACTGTCCAAAATCGCCCAATTAGCTTCGTTTTGCATTTAATGACTCCATTTGCACCGTAAAATCAAAATATAAGAAAAAAGAGTACATTTAGGCACTAAATAAGTATAAAAGACTAAACATTAAGGGGAAAAATTATGAAATTTTGCATTCTCATCAAATTCCTCCACACTTAACTTTTGCTCATATTTAGGCAAAACTCAAATTCACTTTCCCAAAAATACCAAGGTTGCAATGCCATCAATAAAGAAGAACCAAGCTCTTCAAAACTCATGATATATCATGAACATTCTTAAACAACTTACAATTACTTAGTAAGTATTTTCACTTGAAGATGGAGTAAACTAAATACGTAGACTTTCACGAAAATAAACACTCGACTCTCATGTGTTTGAAGGGTATGTGTTTCGCACAAATTCATTCCAATGGAAACGATCTACCATAGGCTTGCATATCTTCTCATTCTCCACCACTGGGGCCACATGCATAACATGAATCATAAGAAATTTTCAAGGGTGTAACGGAGTTTAGGATCAATGTGGGAAATTTTGGGGATGTTGCTCAAAAGCCATTGAAACTAGTGCAGTTAAAATGAATCAACTCAAGTTCGAATATAAAATACATGTAAAACCATTCACTTCATTAAGCAGTTTCTTCAATTCGGCTTTAAAGCATTTAAACCATGCAAAACTCATGTATTGAAAAAGAGATCGTTGAAAAGGAACACTTTTCGTTTGTGGCAGGGAATGATCCTTCGGAACAACTTCCACCTTAGTATATATCACGTATAAGCAAACTCATTTATTGGAATTTTAGGAGGAATTATGAATATGGACAATTTGTAATATGAAAAGCAATTTGTATTATGAATATGGAATTATAAAATACATCTTTTTTTCTTTTCTTTTTCTTTTTCTTCTTTTTTAAAACAAATTTACATCAACAATGGAACTCACGAATTGAGAATGAGAACATGTTCCATTTCACTAGTCATAGCCATACCACAAATCCAGACACCCCCACACTTATTTCTTGCACACTCATACATATCATAATGATGAACAATGCTCCATTAGCTTTACGGCTTGGGTAAAGGCATTGGTTTTTAGATTTAAAGCTTTTAACATGGGTGATAGAGTGTGAGAAATACACAGAATTGCACAAAGTTGATTCACTGCACTGATTCAATAATATTTACTCACCCTCTTTACAGTTGTTGGTAATAGTATAAATAAAGATTTACAGAAGCTATTCATGGCAAGAATCCTAGAATTAAAGCTAGCTATTATAGAGTATCAACAAGGAATTAATTGTCTGTTACAATCGTGATTTGAGACAAAGAATCTGGTTCCTCTTTATTTTGCTTGATTTGAGGATTTGCTTGATTTGAGGATGTTTCATTTATATGCCCCCGCGAGATTGTGCTGCCATCTTCCAAGCCATTTATATACACCATTTTGTTGTGGTGTATGAGGTGCAGTGGTGTAATGTCTTATTCCATGTATGGAAAGATAATTTTTTAAGGCTACAAATTCACCACCATTATCTGAGTAAAGACTTTTGATTTTGGATTGAAATCAATTTTCAACAAGATGTTTGAATTGTGGAAAAATCACACTAACTCCAGATTTAGTTTCCACAGGATAGAATCAAATGTATTTTGTGAAATGATCAACCAAAATCAAATAGTATCGTGATCTATCAATGGCAATAGTGTTTGATGGGCCCCAAACATCAGTGTAAATTAAATCAAGGGGTGCATGACTTTGAAGACTATTGGACCGAAATGGTTGTTTGTGCGCTTTATTGATAGAGCAAGAAGTACAAAGATGAGAACTATGTTCTTCTTGAATTATTGGAAGAGAAAAATGTTTAACAAGATGATGAACGATTTTTTGATATGGATGTCCAAGACGTTTGTGCCACCCATCTATAGAGGTCCGTTCATGCAAGTTGGCAACCATTTTCGGGGAAGCTTTCACCAATGATTTCGGGAATGTCTAGACACCATTTTCACATGCACCTTTGAGTAGAACCGCCCCCTTGATCTGATCCTTTACAAGAAAGAACAAAGGATAAAATTCTACAAGAACATTATTTTGGGAGGTAAAATGATGTACTGAAATGAGATTTTTACGAATATTAGGAACACAAAGAGTGTCATTTAAATGGAAGGTGCATGTGGGTGAATTGAGAACCAGTGAACCAATATGTGAGACATGCAAACCTGAACCATCACCTATGACAACTTCATTGGTGCCATCGTATTCAGAGTGAACCGATAAATTTCCCAAGTCACCAGTAATGTTGTGCGAAGCTCATGAATCAATAAGCCAAGTGGTGTTCTTTGCAGGAGAAGTAGACACATAATTGGCAGAATGTCCAGCACGGGGCAGGCGTGGGCAATGCTTTACCGTGTGACCCAGTTCATCACATATTTGGCATTTTGGTGTATACCTGCGCTGACCATTTGACTTGCTATTTTTTTTACAGTCTTTCGAACCACCAGACGAAGACCCATTTTTGGAGAAGCCCTTGGAGTTATGGCCGTTAGATGAAGACCCAGAGTGCCGATTGGAGTAGTTGGCCGACACAACCAGCTGTTGAGTGGTGGCGTCGAGACAAACGAAGATATGCATCGTGTCCAACGAGGAGATCATGCAGTTCCTTGAATAGTAATGGCTTTTCCCAAGCACGAATCGGTGCTACGATTTCACGAAAATCGTTTCCCAGTTCATTGAGGATGTACAGAGTTAAATCATCTGCGGAAATGGAATGATCAATGAGGGATATCTCATCGGCAAGGGCTTTGACTGTGTGCAGGTATTCCTGAACCGATTGATTCCCTTTCTTGATAATAGTAATCTCTTCTTTCAATTGCATTGCCTTAGTACAGGATTTGCTTGCATACAAAGTATGCAATTTGATCCATGCATCATGAGATGTCTTTGCAGCGGAAATAAACAGAGTGATTGTGGTGGTGGTGACGGCCAAAATGGCACTAAGGATAAGTTTATCTTGTCTTACCCAGTGAGTTTTTTGAAGATTGGAAATGGAGGGATCGGTGGTAGGGGAGCATGGATTGTCACCAGTGACATAATCGAGTAGATTATATCCAATGAGGAGAGCTTCAAACTGGGCACACCATTGAGGGAAGGTTGAGGGTGTGAGTTTTTCATTTATTTGTGCAGTAATATTGAGTGCAATGAGAGGAATGTCTATGGGAGATGGTGGATTTGAGACTGGGTTGCGGGTATTTTCAGAGTTTGGGATCGAGTTCTCGTGGGAGGATGGCTCTGATACCATGATAGAGTTTGAGAAATACACAGAATGCACAAAGTTGATTCACTGCACTGATTCAATAATATTTACTCACCCTCTTTACAGTCGTTGGTAATGGTATAAATAAAGATTTACAAAAGCTATTCATGACAAGAATCCTAGAATTAAAGCTAGCAATTACAGAGTATCAACAAGGAATTAATTGTCTATTACAATCGTGATTTCAGACTAAGAATCTGGTTCCTCTTTATTTTGCTTGATTTGAGGATTTTCTTGATTTGAGGATGTTTCGTTTATAGTGGGTTCACAATAAACGACAAAAAAATCAATAAAACTCAAAGGGGTTCAACAAAGGAAAAAATTAATTACAAGGTAGGCTATTTGGTTTATGTAGCTTATAACAAAGAGGGCCTTAATCATGTTCATGTATGCATGTGTCAATATGACCTCGAAGAGAATCAAGGCAAGTTCTGGAGAAACAAATCCATGGAAGAATATTTCATATGAAAGAAAATAGTGAGACTAATATGGATGTGTCAATCTAAAGGCTCAAAATCTCACCAGCTTTTGTCTACCAAATTTAGTTACTACCATTCTCAAGAAAAATAACTAGACTAATTAATTCTAAGTCGGAAGAATACTTGTTCAATCATGTTATGAATTTTTCAAGTTTAATTGAATCTTGCTCATGACATATACAACCAAGTCATTGAAAACCACAAAAACAAAAAGCAGAACTCTTTTGTTTTTCCGAAATTTTTTTGAAAGACCATGCCTTTTTTTTTTAAAAAAAGTTACAAAATTAAAACACAACCTAAATCCCCTCCCCCACACTTAAAACTGACATTGTCCAAATTGTAAGGTGAAGTCCAAAGAAAATGCAAAAATAACCAAAATATAAATGTGAGAATAAGAAAACAAACTCCCATTGGGTTGCCTCCCAAGCAACACCTTTCTTTATTGTCATTGGCTTGACTCAATGCTTCCTTCTTCAATCAGTATAAATTGAATCCTCAAGGTGCAGTTCTGCCACATTCTCTACTTGGAAACCTTCATAGAAAAGCTTAAGTTCATGGCCATTCACCTTGAACACTTTGGAAGTTGCTAAACTTTGAATTTCAACTACATATTGAGGAAAAGCATTAGTAACAGCAAAATATCCAATCTAATGAGAAAGCAACTTACCCGGAAACAAACGAAGCCATGAATGGTATCGAATGACTTTTTGACCAACTTTAAAATCCTTCCTAGAGATCATCTTCTCATGAAAAGCCTTTTTCTTTTCTTTGTAAATCCTTGCACTCTCATAGGCATCATTGCGAATTTTCTCTAACTCTTGTAGTTGCAACTTTCTGTGTTCTCCACTTTCATTTGTCTTCGTGTTGAAACTCTTGATAACCTAATAAGCCTCACATTCTAACTCAACTAGAAGGTGGCGTGGTTTCCCAAAGACCAATCGATAAGGTGACATACCAATGGGCGTCTTCTATGCAATCCTATATGCCCACAAGGCATCATCCAAGCGCAAACTCCAATCTTTTCTACTTGGATTGACCGTCTTTTCAATTGTGGACTTGATCTCTCGATTTGACACTTCTGCTTGTCTACTAGTTTGAGGATGATAGGCAGTTGACACCTTGTGGGTCACATGGTACTTTCTCAACAAAGTCTCCACAGTTCGATTGCAAAAGTGAGTGCCTCG